>CAWUHX010000494.1:0-105389 GCA_963922205.1 Romanomermis culicivorax
CACACTCTATCAGATTAAGCAGTGGTATCAACGCAGAGTACTGTTGAAAAAATGAATTTTTTGTCCGAATTTTTAATGCAAATTTTCAATATATGTTTGATTAGAATTAAAAAAAAAAAGAATAAAATTTTATGTTTTGAACTTTTCTATTTTGAGAAAATTTAAAATTTTAATTTTTTTCGTATTTTAAACAAAAATTTTGCAAAAAATTTCGCGATTTTCGTTTTAAAAAATGAATTTTCACGCAAATTTCGGATTGACGTCGAATTTTTTAAAGCAAAAATTAATTTTTTTAAAGTTAACTTTTGGAAATTTTAATTTTTCAAAGGTGAATTTTTAGGGTAAATTCTTAATTTTTTATAATCTCCTACCGTCATCCCCAGAAAAACAGAGAAAAAATTTAAAAAATCGAAAAATTTGGTTGTAAAATGAAAATTTTTTGAAAATTTTGAAAAAATTTGTATAAAAAATACGAAATTTTTAATGAATCAGTAGAAAATACTGAAAAATTTAGAAAAATAATTGTAAAAAAATTGCAAACTTATAGAGGAATTTGTAGAAAAATGCAAAATTTGAACAAATATGTGGGAAAAAACTTCAAAATTTAAACCAAATCTCTAGAAAAATGCAGCAATTTTTAATGAATTTGGAGAGAAGATAAGAAAATTTCGGAGAAATATGTAAAAAAAGCAAATTGTTTTAGAAATTTGCGACAAAACTGCAAAATTTAAAAAATTTTGAAGAAAAAAATTAAAATTTTGAAGAAATTTTTTGAAAAAATGCGAAATTTGCATTAAAATTGTAGAAAAAAAGCAATATTTTCGAGAAATTTGGAAAGAGAAATTGCATAATTTTAAATAAATTTGTGGCAAAGATGCAAAATTAAAAAAAATTCTAGGAGAAACGCAAAATTTTGAACTAATTTGTATAAAAAATGCGAAATTTTTAATGAATCAGTAGAAAAAACTGGAAATTTAAAAAAATAAATGTAAAAAAGTGCAAAATTATGGAGAAATTTGTAGAAAAATGCAAAATTTGAAAAAAATTGTTTAAAAAAACTGCACAATTTTCGAGAAGATTTGTAGGGAAAATGCAAAACTTTGAACAAATTTGTGGAAAAAAACTTCAAAATTTTGATCAAATTTCTAGAAAAATGTCAAATTTTTGACGAATTCGGATAGAAGATAACAATATTTTGCAAAAATTCATAGGAAAAAAAAGAAAATTTTTAAGAAATTTGTAGAAAAAATGTAAAATTTAAAAAACTTTGTAGAAAAATTCCGAAATTTTTATTAAATTTGTAGTAAAAATGCAGAATTTTCATTAAATTTTTAGAAAAAATGCAAGGTTTTCAATAAAAATTTCAACAAAAACTGAATAATTAAAAAAAAATTGTAAAAAATGCAGAATTATGGAGAAATTTGTAGAAAAATGCAAAACTTTGAACAAATTTGTGGGAAAAAAACTGCAAAATTTTAATCAAATTTTTAGGAAAATTTAAAAAATTTTAAAGAAATTTGTAGGAAAAATGCAGAATTTTCATTAAATTTGTTGAAAATTTGAATTCCCAACACTGGCGCAAGTCCACGGGGACACCATCATTGTGGAGTCCCTAGAAACTCAAAATTTTAAGAATTTTGTAAATTTATTCAATTTTTTCAAAATTTTCATTTTATTTTTGTCCAATATGGATCGATTATTTAATAGTCGCGTGATTAATATATGGTTTTTTCCTGTTATCAATTTTTTTTGTCGCTCATGCGCCACTTTTCGTTTTTTTTTTTAATTTTCGGTTTTTAAATTTTTTTCATAAAATTTACATGTTGCTGACGTCAAAAAATTTTAATTTTTTCAAAACTGCATTTTAAGAGTCCTGAAAATTCAAAAAAAATAATTAGAATGTATTTTATATGTATATTTGTTATTTTTTCAATTTATATTTATAGATTAGATAATAAAAAAAAAATTCCTGTCCCAATTGTGTGGGTGGATGCATTTTTCATTTGATGGCATTTTTAATATAAAAAACATGTTTAGAAAAATTAAAAATGGAAAAGTTGTGATTGTTTTTATTTTTTATTTTATGATTTTGATTTTTTTCAATTTTTTTATAATTTTGAATTTTTTTATGATTTTCAATTTTTTTATGATTTTCAATTTTTTTCGGTTTTTTCAATTTTTTTTTCCATTTTTTTGTTACATTTTCATATGTTTAGATTTTGCTTTTTTCATTTTCTCTTTCTCCCGTTTTTTAATTCGATATTTGCATTTTTTTTATTTTTTTTGTTTTTCTTTATATTTCTCTTTTTTCGTTTTTTTTCCTCTTTTTATTTCATCTTTTTGTTAGATCTTCATATTTTTAGGTTTTATTTGTTTTTCGTTTTCCTCCGTTTTTATGCCATATTCCCATTTATTTTACATTTTCTCGTTTCTCTTTGTTTTTCCTCTTCTTGTTTTTCTTTTCTATTTTTCTTTACATTCCATCTTTTTTTTGTATTTTATATTTTTATATTTTGTTGTTCAGGTTTTAGGTTGTTTTTTGTGTTTTTTCACCAATTTTTCTCATTTTCGTCTTTTTTGGTTTCTTTTAGTTTTTTTCTTTTGCTGTTTCATGTTTTTGTGTTTCTTATCTTTTTGTTTTTTTAGGTTTTTATTCTTTGTTGTTTTTCAGTTTTTTCTTTCTTTTTACGTTTCTCCCAATTCTTTGTTTTTTTGTTTTTTCCATCTCCTTTTCTGCCTTTTTTAGATTCCTGTTTTTTCCAGTTTTTTTTTGTTTTTCAGGTTTTCTTTTTTTTTTGTTTTTTTTCTATAGGTATTCTGTTCTCTTTTTCGTTTTTTCAAATTTGTTTCTTTTTTTTGCTCTTTTAGATTTTTTCTATTTCGTTTTATTTATTATTTATATTTTTCGTTTTTTCTCAATTTTGTTGTTTTCCTTTTTCTTTTGTTATTTATCTTTTTTTTAATTTTTTCATTTGTTCGGTTTCGTTTTCTGTTGTTTCGTTTTTTAGATTTTTCTTTTTTAGTGTCTCTCTGTCCTTTTTTGTTTTTTATGGTTCTAATTTTTCTTGTTTTTTTTCTATTTTTTGTTTTTATAGGTTCTTTCTTGTCACGTTTCTTTTCTGTTTCTTGTTTTCTTTCTTGTTTAGTTTTTTTTGGTTTTCTCGGTTTTTTTCGAATTTTTTCATTTTTTTTGCTTTTTTAGATTTTATTCTTTCTTCTCACTTTAATTTTTTCTATTGTTACGCTTTATTTTTATTGCTGCTTAAATTTCTCGGTTTCATTTTCAGTTTTTCCAGATTTTTGTCTCGTTTTGTCGTTTCTTTTAAATTTTTTGTTGTTGTTTTTTCTAGTTTTTTTCACATTTTTTTGTTCTCTCTTTCTTTTTTGTTTCTTTTCTAGATTTTTGTGTTTGCTTTCGTTTTTTTCTTTTTTTTTGTTTCTTCATCTTTTCCTATTTGTTTCTTTAGATTTTTTCAGATTTTGGTCTCGTTTTGTCGTTTCTTTTGTTTCTTTTAGATTTTTTGTTGTTTTTTCTAGTTTTTTTTCAAATTTTTTGTGTTTTTTTTGCTAGATTTTTGAGTTTGCTTTTGTTTTTTTCTTTTTTATTTTTTTTTGTTTCTTTATCTTTTCCTATTTGTTTCTTAAGGTTTTTTTCAGATTTTTGTCTCGTTTTGTCGTTTCTTTTATTTCTTTTAGACTTTTTGTTGTTGTTTTTTCTAGTTTTTTTCACATTTTTTGTGTTTTTTTCTAGATTTTTGAGTTTGCTTTTTTTGTTTTTTATTGTTTTTGTTTCTTTTTTTCTCAAGGTATCGGTATACAAAATTTTCCCGAAGGTTTCGCGGTCAGTATGCCTTTGATGGGTTTGGGTTATTCGAAATGTTTGGCCTTTTTCTACGGTCAATTGTCGGGTTTGGTCGAACCCTTGGGCTCGCTTTTGGGCGCCTGGTTGGTCCGTTGGGCCGAGCCCATTTTGCCCTACGCCTTGTCCTTTGCGGCCGGCGCCATGATTTTCGTGGTTTTCGACGACATCGTTCCGGAATCGCACAAAAACGCAAATGGAAAATTGGCCTCCTGGTGCGCCTTGTCCGGTTTTTTGGTCATGATGTCGTTGGACGTGGGTTTGGGCTGAATTTGGGGTCATTCGGGAGTTGATTTTGGACCATTTTTGGGGAAATTTCCGCGTTTTTTGATTATTTTTCCATGCATTTTGGGTAAAAAATGAACTTAATTTATCTTTTTTTGTTGGAAAATTGGAATTTTTTTCAAAATTCCATGGAAATTTCCTTTAAATTTGACGATTTTCGGTCGATTTTTTTTTAACTTTTAGGACAAATTTTGAATATTTCCCTCGATTTTTGGGTGAAATAGTGAAATTTCTGAATTTTTAGCGCAAATTTCGCAATTTTTTTCCATATTTAAAAAATAGGAAAAAAAGTCAAAAATTCGAATTTTATGAAATTTTTTTTTTAGAAAATTCAAAAGATCGAAAATTTTGACAATGTTTTTGGAAAATTTTGCCATTTTAGGTTAAAAAAATATTTTTTTCCTACATATTTTACAGCAAATTTTAGATTTTTCCTGGATTTCTTTATGCATGCATTTTGGGTGCAAATTTCGAATTTTTTAACTTTTCAAAAAAAATTTGAAAAATTTCGGAAAATTGATTTTTGGATACTGAATCTGGGAAAATTTACACGTTTTTTGATTATTTTTCGACGCATTTTGGGTAAAAAATGAACTTAATTTGTTTTTTTTTGTTGAAAAATTGGAATTTTCTTCAAAATTTTATGACAATTTTCTTTTAATTTGACGATTTTCGGTGGAAAAATTTCATTTTTTTCTAAATTTTTAGGACAAATTTTGAATATTTTCCTCGATTTTTGGGTGAAATAGTGAAATTTCTGATTTTTTGGCGCAAATTTCGCAATTTTTCCCCATATTTAAAAAAAAGGAAAAATGTCAAAAATTTGAATTTTATGAAAAAATTTTTTTTAGAAAATTCAAAAGATCGAAATTTTGACGAATTTTTTTGGAAAATTTTGCCATTTTAGGTTAAAAAAATTTTTTTCTACAACTTTTAGAGCAAATTTTAGATTTTTCCTGGATTTTTCTATGCCTGCATTTTGGGTGCAAATTCCGAATTTTTTAACTTAAAAAAAAAAAATGGAAAAATTAATTTTTGGACACTGAATCTGGGAAAATTTACACGTTTTTTGATTATTTTTCGACGCATTTTGGGTAAAAAATGAACTTAATTTGTTTTTTTTGTTGAAAAATTGGAATTTTCTTCAAAATTTTATGACAATTTCCTTTAAATTTGACGATTTTCGGTGGAAAAATTGCATTTTTTTCTAAACTTTTAGGACAAATTTTGAATATTTTTCCTCGATTTTTGGGTGAAATAGTGAAATTTCTGAATTTTTAGCGCAAATTTCGCAATTTTTTCCCGTATTTAAAAAAAAAGAAAAAATGTCAAAAATTTGAATTTTATGAGAAGTTTTTTTTAGAAAATTCAAAAGATCGAAATTTTTGACGAATTTTTTTGGAAAATTTTGCCATTTTAGGTTAAAAAATTTTTTTTTCTACAACTTTTAGAGCAAATTTTAGATTTTTCCTGGATTTTTTATGCATGCATTTTGGGTGCAAATTTCGAATTTTTTAACTTTTTTAAAAAAATGGAAAAATTGATTTTTGGACACTGAATCTGGGAAAATTTACACTGGTTTTTTGATTATTTTTCGACGCATTTTCAGTAAAAAATGAACTCAATTTGATTTTTTTGTCAGAAAATAATATGCATTTTTTCAAATATTCAAAAATTAAAATTTCATGTTTTTTTCAAATTTGACAATTTTCGGTTAAAAAGTGAGTTTTTTCCTCATTTTTTTGTGCAAATTCAAATTTTTTTCTTTGAAAACAAGAAAGAAAAAAATTCAAAAATTTAATTCCTTGAAACAGAATGTTGGAAAAAAATTTCCTTATTTTTAATTCGAAAATTGGATATTTGGAATTTTTAAAAACAAAAATAGTAGAAAATTGCGGAAATCCGAATTTTATACCAATTTTTCTGGAAAATTTTGCGATTTTTGGTTGAAATAGTGAGTTTTTTTCCGCATTTCTAGAATTAATTTCCAATTTTTTCATTTTTCAAAAAAAAAGTTTGAAATTTAATTTCTGGAAACAGAATCTGTGGGAAAATTTTTTTTTTTACAATTGGAAAATTTTGCGGATTTTGGAGGAAAAATTGAATTTTTTCCCGCATTTTTTCCCGCATTACGAAAATTTCGCATTTTTTTCCATTTTTATATTCAAAAAAGGAAAAAATTTCATACATTTGATTTTTCAATTTCACAAAATTTGACTCATTTTCGAAATTAATTTCAATTTATTTGAAGAAAAATACAGGAAAATTTCAAAAATTTGATTTCTGGAAACAAAATTCCGGAAAATTTTCTTTATTTTTACATTAAAAAATTTATTTTTTGAGAAAAAACAGTGAAAATTTGAGAGATGAGGATTTTATACCAATTTTTTCAGAAAATTTTGTGATTTTCGGTTGAAAAAGTGAGTTTTTTTTCGCCATTTCTAGAAAAAATTTTCAATTTTTTTAATTTTTTTATCAAAAAAAAAAAATTTCTGGAAACAAAACCTGTCGAAAATTTTTTTTTACAACGAAAATTTTGCGGTTTTTGATTGAAAAATTGAGTTTTTTCCCGCATTTTTTCAATTTTTGAATTCAAACAAGGAAAGAATTTCACAAATTTGATTCTTGGACACAGAATTTTTAGAAATTTTCCTCATTTTCGAAACCAATTTGAATTGATTTGAAAAAAAATTTCAAAAATTTGGTTTTTGGAAACAATGTCAAAAAATTTATCCTATTTTCAGTTGAAAAATTGGGTTTTTTACAGAAAAAAATATAAACTGCTAAAAATCGGAAATTTTTACCAATTTTTGGGAAAATTTTTGCAATTTTCCATCCGAGAAGCGAATTTTTTTATTGATTTTTAGTGCAAGTCTTGGATTTTTTCAAATTTTTTCATCAAAAAACTTGACAAAATTTAAAAAAAATCTTTTTTGGAGACAAGATTTCCGAAATTTTTTTCTTCTTTTCAGTCGGAAAATCTGATTTTTTTGAAAAAAACTGTACAAAATTTCAAAAACTGCAATTTTGTACCAATTTTTTAAATTTTGTATACAATTTTCGGTTGGAAAATGAATTTTTTTTCCGAATTTTTAGTGCAAATTTTCAATATATGTTTGATTAGAATTAAAAAAAAAAAGAATAAAGTTTTATATTTTGAACTTTTCTATTTTGAAAAAATTTAAAATTTTAATTTTTTCGTATTTTAAACAAAAATTTTGCAAAAAAATTCGCTATTTCCGTTTTAAAAAATGAATTTTCACGCAAATTTCGGATTGACGTCGAATTTTTCAAAGCAAAAATTAATATTTTTAAAGTTAACTTTTGAAAATTTAAAATTTTCAAAATTGAATTTTTAGGGTAAATTTTCAATTTTTTATAGTCTCCTACCCTCATCCCCAGAAAAACAGAAAAAAATTCGAAAAATCGAAAAATCTGGTTGTAAAATGAAAATTTTTTTGATTATTTTTAATTAGTTTTGCGTAAAAAAATTGGGCATTTAGTTTTTTTTTGTTTTTGAATTTTTTTTCGAAAAAACTGAAAAATGTCGAAAATTGACTTTACAGGTTTCAAAATTGAATTTTTTTTATAATTTCCCAAATTCGGGTAGAAAAATTTTTTTCACGTCCATTTTTCATGCAAATTTTGTGAATTTTTTGTTTGTTTTTCTATATATATGTTGTTTATATCCCGATTTTACTATTTTGGAATTTTGTTTAATTTTACAGAATTTTGAAATTTCGACCAGAAAAACTGGAAATTCGAAAAAATTATATATTTTTCTATAAATTTTTGGAGAAATTCGTAAAAAAATGCAAATTGTTCTAGAAATTTGTGACAAAAATGTAAAATTTAAGAAACTTTGCAGAAAAAATCCCAAAATTTTAAAATAATTTGTAGAAAAAATGCAAAATTTTTATTTATTTGTAGAAAAAATGCAATATTTTCGAGAAATTTGGAGAAAAAAATTGCATAATTTTAAATAAATTTGTGGCAAAGATGTGAAATTCAAAAAAAAAACTTCGGAAAACTACAAAATTAAAAAAAAAATTGTACGAAAAACGCAAAATTCTGAACAAATTTGTATAAAAAATGCGAAATTTTTCATGAATCAGTAGAAAAAAACTGAAAAATTTAGAAAAATAATTGTAAAAAAATTGCAAACTTATGGAGGAATTTGTAGAAAAATGCAAAATTTGAAGAAATTTGTGGAAAAAATGCAAATTATTGAGAAACTTGCGTAAAAAAATGTAAAATTTAAAAAACTTTGTAAATAATATTCCAAAATTTTGAAGAAATTTTTTGGAAAAATGCAAAATTTCCATTTAGTTTTTAGAAAAAATGGAATATTTTCGAGAAATTTGGAGAAAAAAAATCATAATTTTAAATAAATTTGTGGCGAAGATGCAAAATTGAAAAAAAAATTTGCGAAAAAGTGCAAAATTTAAAAAAAAATTGTAGGAGAAACGCAAAATTTTGGAAAAATTTGTATAAAAAATGCGAAATTTTTAATGAATCAGTAGAAAAAACTGGAAATTTTAAAAAGTAAATGTAAAAAAGTGCAAAATTATGGAGAAATTTGTAGAAAAATGCAAATTGTTCTAGAAATTTGTGACAAAAATGTAAAATTTAAGAAACTTTGCAGAAAAAATCCCAAAATTTTAAAATAAATTGGAGAAAAAATGCAAAATTTTTATTTATTTGTAGAAAAAATGCAATATTTACGAGAAATTTGGAGAAAAAAATTGCATAATTTTAAATAAATTTGTGGCAAAGATGTGAAATTCAAAAAAAAAAAACTTCGGTAAACTACAAAATTTAAAAAAAAATTGTAGGAAAAACGCAAAATTCTGAACAAATTTGTATAAAAAATGCGAAATTTTTCATGAATCAGTAGAAAAAACTGAAAAATTTAGAAAAATAATTGTAAAAAAATGCAAACTTATGGAGGAATTTGTAGAAAAATGCAAAACTTGAACAAATTTATGGAAAAAAACTTCAAAATTTTAAGCAAATCTCTAGAAAATGCAAAAAGCTTTAATGATTTTGGAATTTGTAGAAAAAAAGCTAATTTTTCTAGAAATTTGCGACAAAAATGTTAAATTTAAAAAATTTTGAGGAGAAAATTCAAAATTTTGAAGATATTTGTGAAAAAATTCAAAATTTGTGAAAAAATGCAAAATTTGTAGAAAAAATCATAAAATTTCGAAAAAATTTGTTTGAAAAGTGTAGAATTTAAATATACCTGTCCAAAAATTTTTAAAATTTTCCATAAATTTGTTGGAAAAAATGCAAAATTTTCGAAAAATTGGGAGAGAAAAAATGCATAATTTTAAGTAATTTTGTGGCAAAGATGCAAAATTGAAAAAAAATTTGCGAAAAAGTGCAAAATCAAAAAAAAAATTGTAGAAGAAACGCTAAATTTTGCACAAATTTGTATTAAAAAATGCGAAATTTTTAATGAATAAGTAGGAAAAGCTGAAAATTTTTAAAAATAATTATAAAAAATGCAAAATTATGCAGAAATTTGTAGAAAAATGCAAGACTTTGAAGAAATTTGTGGAAAAAATGCAAATTGTTGAGAAACTTGCGACAAAAATGTAAAATTTAAAAAACTTTGTAGATAATATTCCAAAATTTTGGAGAAATTTTTAGGAGAAATGCAGAATTTTCATTAAATTTTTAGAAAAAATGCAAGATTTTCAATAAAAATTTCAACAAAAACTGAATAATTTAAAAAAAATTGTAAAAAATGCAGAATTATGGAGAAATTTGTAGAAAAATGCAAAACTTTGAACAAATTTGTGGGGAAAAACTGCAAAATTTTAATCAAATTTTTAGGAAAATTTAAAAAATTTCAAAGAAATTTGTAGAAAAAATGCAGAATTTTCATTAAATTTGTTGAAAATTTGAATTCCCAACATTGGCGCAAGTCCACGGGGACACCATCATTGTGGAGTCCCTAGAAACTCAAAATTTTAAGAATTTTGTAAATTTATTCATTTTTTTTCAAAATTTTCATTTGATTTTTGTGCAATATGGATCGATTATTCAATAGTCGCGTGATTAATATATGGTTTTTTCCTGTTATCAATTTTTTTTGTCGCTCAAGCGCCACTTTTCGTTTTTTTTTAATTTTCGGTTTTTAAATTTTTTTCATAAAATTTACATATTGCTGACGTCAAAAAATTTTAATTTTTTCAAAACTGCATTTTTAGAGTTCTGAAAATTCAAAAAAAAATAATTATAATGTATTTTATATGTATATTTGTTAATTTTTCAATTTATATTTATTGATTAGATAATAAAAAAAAATTCCTGTGCCAATAGTGTGGGTGGATGCATTTTTCATTTGATGGCATTTTTGATATAAAACACATGTTTAGAAAAATTAAAAATGGAAAAGTTGTGATTGTTTTTATTTTTTATTTTATTTTTTTGATTTTTTTCAATTTTTTAAAATTTTTTTTCATTTTTTTGTTACATTTTCATATGTTTAAATTTTTGCTCTTTTCATTTTCTCTATCTCCCGTTTTCTAATGCGATATTTGCATTTATTTTATTTTTTTTTGTTTTTCTTTATATTTCTTTTTTTTCATTTTTTCCTTCTTTTTATTTTATCTTTTTGTTATTTTTAGGTTTTATTTGTTTTTCGTTTTCGTTTTCTTCCATTTTTATGCCATATTCCCGTTTATTTTTCATTTTCTCGTTTCTCTTTGTTTTTCCTCTTCTTGTTTTTCTTTTCTATTTTTCTTTTCATTTCATCTCTTTTTGTTATATTTTATATGTTTATATTTTGTTGTTCAGGTTTTAGGTTGTTTTTTGTTTTTTTTTTCTAACCAATTTTTCTCATTTTCGTCTTTTTTGGTTTCTTTTAGTTTTTTCTTTTGCTGTTTCATGTTTTTGTGTTTCTTATCTTTTTTGTTTTCCTTTTCTCTGTGGTTTTTTACTTTTTCCATTTTGGAATTCATTTTTTTCTTTTTTCTGTCTTTTAGTGTTTCTTTTGAAGTGTTGTTTTATTGATTGTCTTCGCCTACTGTACTCTTTAGTTTGATTTCTTCTGTTTTTTCATTATTAATTTTTTTCTCGTTTTTCTTTTTTATTTTGTACTTTTTTCCTGTCGTTTATTGCTTCCTTTTTTGTTTTTTCATTTTTTACTTTTTTTTTCTTCTCAATTTTTCTCCTTCATACTTTCCAAATTTTTTTTGTCTTTTCAACTTTTTGCTTTTTTTTGTTATATTTTTATATGTATAGATTTTGTTTTTTTCATTTTCTCTTTCTCCTATTATTTAATGTGGTATTTGCATTTATTTTTTAATTGGTTCTTCTCCTTTGTTTTTTTCTCTTTTTTTCTGTTTTTTGTTTTTTCTTACTTTTTCTTCTTTCCATTATATTTTCATATGTGCAGATTTTTCAATTTTCATTTTCTCTATCTCCCGTTTTTTAATGCGGTATTTGCATTTATTTTTCATTTTTTTGTTTTTCTTTATATTTCTCTTTTTTCATTTTTCCCTCTTTCTATTTTCTCTTTTTGTTATTTTTAGGTTTTATTTGTTTTTCGTTTTCGTTTTCTTCCGTTTTTATGCCATATTCCCATTTATTTTTTCATTTTCTTGTTTCTCTTTGTTTTTTCTCTTCTTGTTTTTCTTTTCTATTTTTCTTTACATTTCGTCTTTTTTTTGTTATATTTTATATGTTTATATTTTGTTGTTCAGGTTTAGGTTTTTTTTGTGTTTTTTCTTTACTTTTTATATATATGTTTGTTCTTCATTCTCTTTTCTCTTGTTTTTTATGCGATATTTGCATTTGTTTTTTATTTTCCTGTTTATTGTGTTTATTTTATTTTTTCTTTGTTGTTTTTTTCTTCTTTTTTCATATGTTTAGATTTTTTGCCATTTTCCTTTTTTTCTCTTTTTGATGCGATATTTGCATTTATTTTCCATTTCTTTGTTTATTTTTCTCCATTTATTGTTTGTTTTTTTGGGTTTTTTCTTTTCAATTTTGAATCCTAAGTTTTTATGCTGTTTTATTTTTTCAGCTTTTTTCCTTTTTCTTTCCAATTTTTTCGTTTTTTTCTTTCTATTTGTTTTATGCTTTTTTGTCTTTTTTCTTTTTAATTTTGTTATTCTTCTTTAATTTTTCCTCCTCAGTTTTTATGCACTTTTTTCATTTTAATCATTTTAAACCTTTTTATTACTTTTCTTTACGATTTTTCTGCTTTTTTGTTTCTTTCTTCTTGATTTTTGATGCTTTTTTTCTCTATAATTTTTCATGTTTTTTCCATTTTAATATTTTTCTGCTTTTTTTGAATTTGCTTGTGCTTTTTTTCTTTCTAATTATTTGTTTTCAATTTTTTCTGTTCTCTCGTTTTTTCTTTTTAATTTGTTTATGCTTTTTGTTTATATTTATTTTATGGTTTTTATGCTTTTTTTCTTCCTAATTATTTTATGCTTTTCTGTTTTTTTTCTTTCTTCCCGTTTTAATTTGTTTATGTTTTTTCTTTTTGCATTTCTTATGCTTTTTCATATTCGTTTTTAAATTTTTATGGCTTTTATTCTTTTTAATTTTTCGTGCGCTTTTGATTTTTTCTTTTAAATTTTGTTTCTTTTTTCTTTCATTTTTTGCTTCCTTTTTTATTTTCTTTATTGTAGTTGATTTTTTTTCGATCTCTTAAGTTTGATTTTTTTATATTTTTTATTGTTTGTTTTCTTTCTTTTTTATTCTTTTTGTTTTTTATACCTCTCTTTATTTTTTTTGTTCTTTCTCTTTCACCGTTTTTTTTTGAATTTTTTCTTTTTTTTCAAATTTTCTTATTCTGTTTTTGCTTTTTTATCATTTTTTTGTTCGTTTCCTTTCCTCTTTCTCCTTTTTTACAATATTTTTTGGATGCTGTTTTTCTTTTTTTCTTGTTTTCCAATTTTACTCTTTTATTTTAATTTTTTTCTCATGGCGTATATTTTAGTCGTCGCATTTTTCTTTTTTTCTCTATTTTTTCCATTTTTTTCTCATTTTCGTCTTTTTGTTTTTTTTCTTCTGTTCTTTATTCCTATCTTTTTCTACTGTTTTTTCTTTATCTGTCTTTTTTATCTATTTTCTTTTATTTTCATTTTTCTCTGTTTATTTTTATTTTTTTATGCTTCTCTTGTCTTTTTCTGTTTTCTCTGCCTTTTTTGTTGTTTTTTTTTGTTTTTCTTTCTTTAATCATGTTATGCATACTATTATTGTTTGTTTGTTTTTTCTACTGTTTTATAGTTTATTCTTTTTTAGCTTTCTTTTTTGTCGCGTGTTTTTGTTTTTTTCTTCTTTATTGTTTTTGTTTCTTTATCTTTTCGTATTTGTTTCTCGAATTTTTTTCAGATTTTCGTCTCGTTTTGTCGTTTCTTTTGTTTCTTTTAAATTTTTTGTTGTTGTTTTTCCTAGTTTATGTGAAGTCCGTAGAAACTCACAATTTTAAGAATTTTGTAAATTTATTCAATTTTTTAAAATTTTTTGTTTTGTTTTTGTGCAATACGGATCGATTATCTAATAGTCGTGTGATTAATATATTCCTGCTATCAATATTTTTTTTGTCGCTCAAGCGCCACTTCTCGTTTTTTTTTTTAATTTTCGGTTTTTACATCATTTTTCATAAAATTTACATGTTGCTGACGTCAAAAAAGTTTCATTTTTTTGTAAGCCGTAGCGAAACTGCTTTGAATTCTCAGAATTTTGTTTTAATAAAAATTACAACATATTATATTTCATGTATATTTGTTAATTTAGAATTTCTATTTATAGATTAGATAAGGAAAATTTAATGTCGCGTTAGCGTAGGTGGATGTATTTTTCATTCGATGGCATTTTTAATTTCATATTCTATTTAGAAAAATTTTGAAAAGTCATCTCTGCACATACAATAAAATATAGTACACTACAACACAATGCAAAATCCTATGATTTGATATGATACAATACAATACAATACAATATCATAATGGAATAGAATAGAATACTATATCATTTGATATGATACAATACAATGTGGTATAATTAAAACTATGATAAAATCATTAGGATATGATTTGGGATAATACAAAACAATATCACATTATACAATAACACAATACTGACACGTGATGGGTAAACGGGATTGGAACCCAGGTCTCTGTGACAATAGTGCAGCATTCTTCCGATTGAACTACCGAGCCAGTGCTGCAATTGTTACGAAGGGGTGATGTACGGCCATGCGACACGTGACATTCCCCCCCTTGAAAGAAGGACGACCTGGTCCGTTGAAGATGCAGGAGGTTCTGCGGCCCACCAATGTGGGACCAATCCAAGCCTCGCCATGACAGGTAAATGGGTAAACGTGTTGCCAATGTAACCATCGCCAAACACTGTTCGAAAAATAATGCTCATCCAGGATTCGAACCCGGGTCTCTGTGACTATAGTGCAGCATTCTACCGATTGAACTACCGAGCCAGTGTTTCGATAGTTACGAAGGGGTGATGTACGGCCATGCGACACGTGACATTCCCCCCTTGAAAGAAGGACAACCTCGTCTGTTGAAGATGCAGGAGGTTCTGCGGCCCACCAATGTGGGACCAATCCGAGCCTGGCCATGACACGTAATGGGTAAACGCGTTGCCATCGTAACCATCGCCAAACACTGTTCGAAAAATAATGCTCGACCGGGATTCGAACCAAGGTCTGTGTGACTATAGTGCAGCGTTCTTCCGATTGAACTGCCGAGCCAGTACTGCAATTGTTACGAAGGGGTGATGTATGGCCGTGCGACACGTGACAATACAATGTAATATGATACATTACAATACAACACACTTCAATACAAAATGATTCAAAATCATGCAATACAATAACTGCATAATATTACGCAATAAAATACAATAGATTAAAAAACAACGCAATATGATTTCATATACTGTACCATACAATAAAATAAAGCATACTACAATACAATATAGTTATGTGATACAATACAACCCAATGCAGTATGACAATCTAGAATACAATAGTACAATAAAATACAACATGATATGATACAATATAAGGCAATGAAAAACAGCACAATACACTGTCGTTTCCTAGAGTGCTCCTCTTCCCTTGGATTCACACTCTACCTTCCTCTTTTTTCAGGTTTCATGCCCGCGAATGATCTGCCATCGTGCATTTTCCTCTGAACCCATAGACTTGATGTTTCACTCCCAAGTCACAGCCCCACACCTGGATATTTGTGAAGGGCACTGCTGCACTCGCTCAGGCTATGTAGAGCTACCACCTGGTGCGACACACATTACATGGTGACCATACCGGGGAGCCCCTTGCCTGCCTCAGCAGCGGGAGGGATGTTGTGATGGGGACGTCACTCTTCCCTAGGGGGTGATGTCATGATGCGCACCTGCTGCCATCATGCATTTTCCTGTGAACCCATAGACTTGATGTTTCACTCCCAAGTCACGGCACCACACCTGGATATTTGTGATGGGCACTGCTGCACTCGCTCAGGCTATGTAGAGCTACCACCTGGTGCGACACAGATTACATGGTGACCATACCGGGGAGCCCCTTGCCTGCCTCAGCAGTGGGAGGGATGTTGGCGATGTCATGATACGCACCTACTGCCATCATGCATTTTCCTCTGAACCCGTAGACTTGATGTTTCACTCCCAAGTCGAGGCACCACACCTGGATATTTGTGGCAGGCACTGGTGCACTTGCTCAGGCAACACATGGCTGTGCAGTTGGTGCTAAAACAGAGCTACCACCCAGTGCAACACATGTTACACTTGATATCATTCCTCTGGGAGGACCCATTGGCTCCTCCATCATTTCCCTCAGAGGAATCATGAGCCTCGACATCTATCTCCTAGACTCCAAGGTCTACGGGCAGTCACTATTCAGTGATAGGCTTACCACACAAATGGGGGTCACTCTTGTCAGCAGGCCAACTGGTGTAGTTATCCACTACCTACAGTACCCCTTCTCCCACATCTCCTGTGGCCAATCTTTACACTTCAGCCGTGCGACCACTCGACCAACTCCCCAATGTGTGTGACACTATTCTACCATATTGTTGTAATATATTGTATTGCAGCTTGTTTTTCACTCTATTGAACTGTTTTCATGTGTGTTTTATTGCATTGTATTTTTTGCACTGTTTTTTGTAATGTTTATTATATTGTGTAGTATTTTTAGTGTACTGAATTGTTCACAATTGCACAGTGTTTTGAATTCTACCAAACTTTTGCAATGTGTACAGATGTTGCGTAGTACTTTTTGTTCTACTGTAATGTGCAGTCCAATTTTCCAACATCGCATGATTTTCCTCATGCTGACATTTTATTTTTTTCAATTGTTCATTATTTTATATTTCATGATTATTCATCATTTACTTTTATTTCATTCTGTTTATTATTCGCACATGCATTTTTCTGTTCTGTTTTATTGTATTTCGTTTATTTTGTTTCTTTTTTACGCTGGCTACAGTATGCCCCTTTAGCTAAAAAACTTTGGCCAAACAAGCTCCACGAGCTCATGGTTATTTTGGGTGCATTTCAGACCCCTCTTATCAGCAAAACTAGCATTGTGTTTGCCAGGCAGAAACGACTAGTTGAGAAGTTTTTGTTAAAGACATTCGAATGCTTAGCATAGGCACTACGGTTGGCCTCAATGCCTTGTTGTAGCCAACAAGGTCCTTAAAAGAACATGTCGTCCTCATTTTTTTCTCATTTCTGGGTTTTGCTCTCATCTTGTTTTTAGCCCCTGCGCTGCCGCATTTCTAAATTTACATTTTTTTATTCAACATCACATCCATAATTTGCATAATTTTTGCCCTGTCGCCTATTGTGTCAGGTTGTGGCCCCCGTTTTACGTTTGAATAAAAGAGTTGTGTCCGGCCTTCAGTGTTCAACGTCTGAGGAATTGAGTCAGAGTTACCCCTCCGGTTCACCAGTCAGACCGCCAACCTGGGGACCACATCACCCATTGTCAAATCATTTGTTTGAAGCCAGACTAGGTAAGTCTTCTCACTAAAGTTTTGTTGAGGGTAGCTTGGGCAATCCTTTTAAGTCAGTTTTCCTCCCTGAATTCCCCCCAGCTGATAAGGGCTCCTTCCCCTCAAGTTTAGGATAAAAAGGGATATTTTGGTTCACAATTGGATTTTCATGTGCCGACGACTTTCGCCCAACATCACATGATTCACATCATATTTTGCTGTTATGTTTTTCACTATGTTTTGTTTGCAACAACTTACATTAATTTTACGTTTCGTTTTTATAATTTTTACATGCAATATCTGTGTGTACTTTTTGTGTTTCGTTTCTGTTTCACTTTTGCACTTTTTCTGTTACATTTTGTAATTTTTGTTATGCACGTAGACTACTGTATGTAACCCCCTAGTCAGAATTTCCGTTAAAGATAAGCTCTCGGAGCTACTCGCTGTAATTGGAGCACAACCTGCACCTCTTATCAGTAAAAACTAGCGACGTTTCACAATGTGAAACCTCTAGTTGGAAATTCTCACTAGATGACATTCCTATACTAAGCATGGACAGTGAAAACTCGCCCCAATGCTTAACATAGTGAACTGGAAAATGTCTATGTGACCATTGGCATCTTCTGCAGCGATTTCCACTGCACAAGTTAGCTTGGGTGTGTCTTAGCTCCGCCTAAGGCATACTGTAGATTACGGGGCCCTTTAAAAGGGCTTGTTTCATTAATTTTGCACTCATTTTCGGGCCTAATCATCTGTTGCGTTTTACAGCCTGCATTCCTGCATTTGCCTGCATCCTTTTATATTAAATTTACATACTGTACCTGCGTCTGCGCCGCCTTTATAATAAATCTACATATTCGCCTTCGGTCTCCCTTGCATTGCCAGTTACCCTAACCCAACCTTAGGAGTTTACCCCATTGCCTGTTGATCGAGAACCCCCGTGGCCTCCCCGAGGAACGTTTTGATAACATCCCCCGCCGACTCCCATTTGCCTATGGTCCACACCAAATCGCTTTGGGATTGTCGAACCCACTTCCCCCCTGTCCGCAGGACCCACGTTTTGACTCTTGAACCCATCGCCCAGGCTGAGTACTTTGAGAAGAGGATTTAGTGAGTCTTCTCAGGGGTTATTATTGTTGAGGGTATATTTGTGGGGAATCCTCCTTAAGCTAGTTTTCCCTTTAGACTACCCTCAGTTAAGACAGCCCTCGGACCCTTAATGTCAGGGCCAATTAGAAGATTTAGGTTGACAATCGGGTCCCCTACAGTAAGCCATTCTACGAGTGGCACCCTCCCTCATTCTCAGTGAATGAGGACTAGGGATTGCCACCCCTGACCCAGCCGCATTGTCCATTTACAGCTGAACCCAAGGACAAGGCCGAGGTACATCATAGGTTTACCTGTGGTAGTACCAGCTGGGTTAGGTTCCCGAAACGAAGACCCATAAGGGAGCCACCCAATGGGGTCACAGCATGTCACCTACAGTGTCATGGCCGTATTTCCTATGGGATATGGTATGGGTTTTCCCATCAATGTGACTGATCACCTATTTGTTTAATGTGACATGGCTCCAAATTCTACTTAATGTGACAGGATCCCAGAGTTGGGTCATCTCAGGAATGATCTCCTTCCTGTTTACACTGAGCAGAACCCCCGACTGTCATCCCTAGCCTGGCTGCATTGTCCATTATTTTGTTGCATTGCATTGAATTTGTTTATCTTGTATATTGTTTTTACGCATTTTATATTGCCTTGTATTTTTTGTCTGACTGTATTTTTGTAATGTTTTATGTATTGCATAGTATTTTTAATCTGCCAAGTGTTTCAATGTGTATTGTATTGAACTTTACTGTGCTAATGTGCATTGGATTTTGAACTTAACTGAACTTTTATTGTATTGTGTTGTACGTTTTTTCTTCTGTATCGTTTTTCATTGTATTTTTTTATTCTACTGCATTGTTGTGATTGTCTTATAATGCACTATTTTTTATAGTTTTGTGCTGTTTTTATTGTATGCATTGTAGTGTATTTTTTGCTTCAAGAGCAGAGGCAGTATTTCCTTATCAGCCATAAGTAAGAGAAAATTTTTCATTGTTATATGTGCTTACAGCAGAAAAATCTACATATTTTTATTTAACAATGTATTGTTAAACTTTTTGAAAATGTAATTTCACTTCAAACAATCAAAAAACAATTTGCATTGTTTTTTTGTCGTTTTTATTTTTTTTGCTTTTTTGTTATACTTTTTTTAGTTTTCAGTTCCATACAAAAATATTGCTCAATGTTGCAAGTTTAAAAAACTGGCTGCTTTATATGCAGAAGACTCCATAGTTAAAATAGTAATTGTTGGACTGGTCTTGTGTTTGTATAGCCCTGCTTATTGCATCTAATAACTGTGTCATGTGCCTCACATCAATGTACATGCTTCCATCAGTGATTACTTTCTAATTATGTATAGTGTTTTACTCTTTTTACCCTCTTTTTAGCATAGGCACTGGAGTCGGTCCCAATGCTAAATGTATTTGAAGTGGGCAAGTGTCTATGTTTTCATAGGCCCCTTTTGCACTATTGTCTCTGCTGAAGTTGGCCTGAGTCTCATAAACTCCACCCAGGTCTTACTGTAGCTGACAGGGTCCTTAAAAGCGCATGTTGTTTCGTACTTTTGCTCATTTTTGGGTTCCACCAGCATTCCTTTATTTTTTAGTTGCCCTCTGTGTTGCCTCATCTTATTGTACGCCCATTTGCTGTCTAAAGCCATCCGTACCCTAGTTTACATATTTGCCCTTCCTGCCCTCTTTACTGTACCAGGACACTGCCATCCTTTATTACAAATAAAGTCATCTCCTCAGCCTTTTGTTTACACCTAGGACTGGACCCCACTCTTTTGTCATCCTTCCCAAAGACCAGTTGCCCTGTCCAAGCCGTTCATAGCCATACTAGGTGAGTTTCAAAGTGTATTATTGTTGAGGGTAATCAGGGGCAACCTGTATTAAGTCGGTCTTCCTCCCTAAGCTTTTCCCAGTTAATAAAGGCTCCCTCCCCTTGAGGTCGGGTCAAAAAGGGATCTCTTGGTTGATGATTGGGTCCCAGTTTTTAGGTCATCTCATAGATGACCCCATCCATTGTTCACACTGAATGGGACCAATATTTGTCACCCCTAACCTGGCACTGTTGTCCTTATTCTACGGTAGCACCCTGGAGCAGCACGACAGTACGTATAGTTTCTTCTATAGCTAGTACTAGCCCGGTTAGGTTCCCATAGGAAATAGCCTTCAATTCAGTATCAGGCCCACAGCCTTTTATTTTGGTGACCTGTGTCTCCTACAGGGACATGGGGCTATAGTTCATTTATGATGACATGGCAAGGCTTAATGTGACACATTAAAATACGTGCAACTCAGTTTGAAACAAGTGTTTCTTTTTTGTCATTTCCCACATTGATAGACGTGGCACAATGTTTGACAGATAATTTTTTAAAAACTCAAAAGTAATAATAATAAAAATAATGATAAGAATGTTGTAGTGTGTTTCCCCGGATTTGTTACACATTTGTCATTTTTGTCGATTCCCGCATAAGGCCGGCAAGTACCAAGTGGAGTGAGCCATGGGGACCATTGACAGTCATCTTACTGTAGGGCATGTCAATACATGTGCATTTGGTCGCTCTCTGGTGTATTCTTATTGTGTGTCGTATATACTTACCATTAGTTATTTTTATGCGTACTGGCCGCCTCCCCGTGCGGCCCACCTTTTCTTAGTGTGTTTTTCGTAGCCCTTGGGAGTGATTGTTATCTCCCCCCGTTTTTTTTGTATAGTAAGTGTTGATTTTGTGCAAGGTAAAAATCAGAGAGAATTCTCCTCCTTTCTTTCTTATTTTAAATTGGCAGACAGATTAAGAAAATAAATTTTCCTTAATTTGTTGGGTAATTAGTGTCAGGTTTAAGTACATTTATTAAATTAATCAGGTAAGCATGGGTGTTGGAAATACGTGCATTAAGTATGAACCCTGGACTCCTACTCCTGCCAAATCCATCAAGCCCGGACCTACTTTCAAATATAACAAGAATAGTTATAAAAATAATGATAGCAAAAATAATAATAAAAGTAATACTAATAAAAAATAATAATAAAAATAATAAAAAAAATAATAATAAAAGTAATACTAATAAAAAACAATAATAAAAATAATAAAAATAATAATAATAATAATAAAAAAAATCACAATTATAGTGAAAATAAATAAAAATAGTAATAAAAATCACAAAAATCATAATAATAATGAAAATAACAAATAAAAATAATAAAAACAATGCAATACAATACAATACAATACAATACAGTACAATAAAGGCTTTTCATTGTGCTGAGAATGATGACCACATACAGCATCAAAAAGTCGATTAAGTGCTGAAAATGTGGAACTCTTAGAAAACTGCAAACCTGTCAAAAAAACCCTGAATTTGGTCTTTTTTCTCACAGTTAGCAACACTGAACAGTAGGTATGGGATGAATCTTGGATTTGGATTCGACTGGATTCGGTCTTTTTTCATGGATTCAGATTCAGATTTGGTAGTCTTGCCCAAAATATTAGACCGAATCCGAAGGATTATCTCATACATAAGTATTTGGTAGGTGAGTGAATTTGCATTTGCTGATTATATTGAAAAATGTCAAATTAGCTGAAAAATAGTAACTCCATTCATCCCATCCATGGTCTGGCTCCCTATACTTCACCCCTAGTTAAGAATGAATGAAGAGTAGTCGCACCAAAGGTTAGTAACATTAATACCTAGTATATGAAATGAAGTAGACAATAGAACAGGGATGGCAACAAAAATCAGTGGATCCCTGGTATTTCTTTCAGGGACGGGGACCCCCTATGGTCACTGATTCAAACAAGCCTTAACATGGAAAGAAATCACACAAAAAAAAAAACCTAATTTTAACTGCCTCTGCCCAGAAAAATTTTCGCTCCAACCCTTAATAGTCTGCTAGGAGTAGAGAAACTCTGCTTCTATAAAATAAATATGTTGAAGTAAAACAAGTACATTAGCCTGCATGTAATTTTGTTAATGAAGGGTGCACGTTTGATTTCTGATTTCGCAGAAATTATTGTATGATTCAGATTCGGATTTGGGTTTGCATGTTGTGGTCTACCTACTATCTTCTTTAGGATATAACTACTGGGCTATTAGGGGGTAGGGAAATATTGGCCTGGTATCTAATATTTAAGCTTGTGGACCACTGTGTACCTCAAGAAACTTTGTTCAAGGAGGTTCTATTCCATGTGCGACCTGAATAATACACATAAACCAATGTCTATGTGAATTCAAAATTAGCATAACACACAGCAAACAAGCAAGGTATGTGTGGCCAGAAAAACAGGACATAAAAGTACACATACCTTAGCTAATTATCGCCTACTGTAAATATGTCATTCTGTTATGCTGAAAGACTTTTCTTGGCTAAAGTTCACACATGTTAGGCTGCTGTGGGTTACAGATGATGTGGCTGACCTTTTGGTTTATACAAAGGAAGTTGCAACAGTTCTGACCACAGGCTAACAAAACGCAAACACATCAAAAGTCTCTCACAGGACTTGGGGATACCCTCACCAGTACTACCCTAAGTCTCAGGCAGAACACTGTGGCATGTACCTCAGTAAAACTCACTCTGGTCTCCACTCCTAATCTTATTGAATCTTCCACTGCACTCACAATTACCATCTTGAGTGTATATTGGAATGATAAGGCGACAACATCAATACAGTAAAAATATGTATTACAATGACGGGGCTAGGCATTAAAATATAATCAGAAATCTAATAATGAAAATACACCAAAAATATGCGAAAGAGTGGCACAATAAATCTGTTGTAGTGTGTTTTTCCGCCGATTTTCGCCATTTTGTCAAAGCGCATATGAGGCCCGCAGGTAGCAAGTTGAACGAGCAACGCGGACTACCAGCAGCCGTCTTACTGTAGCCCACGTCAGTAGGCGTGCGCTGGTCTCTCTCATTATTGTTGTTGTTCATCTTTTACGTATATTGTGTGTACTAGTTGTGTGCCCCGTCGGCCACCACTATATTCTCGCCATTTGTTGCCTCCCACTGCACGTTCTTTTCTATTCCCCAGTGCCTGGGAGTTGATCATTCATTATTTTCTCTGGCCGGTTTTTTGGCTTGTGAGTAAGTTTTTGTTCGTTTATTGCGTAATATTAAAGGTTGAAAAATCTTCTCTTTCGGTCTTACGCAATTAGGGAGACAATTAAGGAAAGCATTTATTCCTTAATTGGTGGGATATTAGTGTCGGGTTTAAGTACAAGTAATTTAGTTGATCGGGTAAACGTGGATGCGGGAAACACGTACATTAAGGACGAACCCTGGAATCCCAATCCTGCCTATAACTCATCAGCGCCCGACTTATTTTAAAATACAACAAATCTATGAAAATTTATCATTTTCTTCTTGCCACTTTTCCCTGCATCCACCACCTGTGCACTGATGTCAGAAGTTCAACACCTGCACCTAGAGTAACCCTGACACACACTATCCCTTCAACAAAAAGTTACTATTATTATCAGCATATAGATAAATTAATTATTAATTTGCAATCTCAATCAATTAATAATATATACCTTCCACTCTCTGGATCGATATGTGTTTTTCAAGGCTAATTGCACTAAATCCAGTTGCCGGGAAATTTGCTATTGCGTCATTGATGGCAAAACAGGTGTGGTTGCATTTTCCCCCTTATCTTTTTAGTATATTGCGTAGTTTACCCAATTTTTAGACTATGCCCATTAAGAAATAGAAAAAATGAACTTGTCGTTTTTGGGGAAATGGACAGCCAACTTTCTCTATACGACAAAATTACTACAATGTTACTCCAGGACTACGGTACGAGCTAAACATTTCCAAGTTGTCGTTTTAGGTGGTGGAACTGGCGGTGCATCGATTTCCAATGCATTGGGACGAAAACTGGGCAAAAATCGGGTAGCAGTTGTTGAACCTTCGGAGGTAAGTTCAAATGTTTAAAATTGATATGGCCATAAACCTATTGGACATATGTCCTAGGGCTTACTGCATATTCATTGGATGAGTTCTAAGTTCCAACTGGTACCCAAATTGATGTTTCTGAAGCGACACAAGAAAATATTTTAGAGGGTCATCTTGGTCTGTTGGTTATTGCCTCTGATTGCTAGTCTCAAGAACCAGGTTTGATTCCGGATGTAATCCAAAATTGCATTTCTGGTAGCTGGCCCAGGCTGACATAGCCTTTCATCCTTTCCTGTAGATAAATTGTGTAGGCAGGCCTGGAACGCTGCTTGTCAGGGTTCACTCAGCCCAGTTAGCATGTTGACCATAGTGCGGCAAATCAGGAGGTGGGCCTATTCCATTATGAGGTAGGTGGCTGACCAGTCAGGCAGACGCATGCCTGTGGCCTCCACTTGGCGGTAAAAAGCACCTGAAGAGCACTTATATGACTGCGTAGTCCTGTGAAGCCGCCTTTCCGGCCATAGGAAAATGGGTAACTGTACTTGCAAAAATAAAAAACAATATTTTGGGAATCCTAAATCATCTGCGTACATGGTTAATCTGTGACCCACTCAGCTAACAGAGCCAGTTCATCCCATGAACTTGTTCAAAGTCTTCAATCAAATACAACACCGAATACCAAAACTTCCGTAATATAGAATTTACTGATGTAAGATGCTTTTTCGAATTAAGACTTTTCAGAAACCTAAGATTCTCATCCTGAACAACTCAGATTTGAACTCATTACAGGTTCATTACTACCAAGGAACTTGGACTCTGATAGGAGCTGCAGCAAAACCGTTCCATCAATGCCACAAACCAATGTCCAAAATTTTGACCGATTCAACTTGGTTGAAAGATTCGGTGCAGGATTTCAACCCCAAATCGAATCTTGTACAACTAAAAAGTGGAGACGAAGTAAGTAAACATCGAGTCCAGGTTTCAACCTCAGCTCTCAACTCAAGCTTACATACTCATTTTAAGAGTTAAATATAATAATATCAGTTTTCAGTTCAATTCGAAGTTGACTTGGAAGACCAATTTATCGACCACTTCACAATTCAGTTCAAAATTGTATTAGAAGTGGAATTGATCATTCAGTTTGTAGTTCATAGTGCATTTCAATTACACTGTTCACAGTTCATAGTTTAGTTCAGAGTTAAGTTCAGTTCATAATCCAGATATAACTCAGTTTGCAGTCCAGTTTAAAGTTCAGTTTACAGTTCAGTTTACAGTTCAGTTTACAGTTCAGTTTATAGTTCAGTTTATAATTCAGTTTACAGTTAAGTTTACAGTTCAGTTCACAGTTTAGTTTATAGTTTAGTTTACAGTTCAGTTTACAGTTCATTTTACAGTTCAGTTTACAGTTCAGTTTACAGTTCAGTTTACAGTTCTGTTTACAGTTCAGTTTACATTTCAGTTTACAGTTCAGTTTACAGTTCAGTTTATAGTTCAGCTTACAGTTCAGTTTACAGTTTAGTTTACAGTTCAGTTTACAGTGCAGTTTACAGTTCAGTTCACGTTCAGTTTACAGTTCAGTTTACAATTCAGTTTACAGTTCAGTTTACAGTTCAGTTTACAGTTCAGTTTACAGTACAGTTTACCATTCAGTTGATAATTTAGTTTACAGTCCAGTTTACAGTCCAGTTTACAGTCCAGTTTACACTTCAGTCTACAGTTCAGTTTACATTTCCATTTACAGTTGAGTTTACAGTACAATTTATAGTTCAGTTCACAGTTTAGTTTACAATTTAGTTTACAGTTCAGTTTACAGTTCCATTTACAGTTGAGTTTACAGTACAATTTATAGTTCAGCTCACAGTTTAGTTTACAGTTTAGTTTACAGTTCAGTTTACAGTTCATTTTACAGTTCAGTTTACAGTTCAGTTTACAGTTCAGTTTACAGTTCTGTTTACAGTTCTGTTTACAGTTCAGTTTACATTTCAGTTTACAGTTCAGTTTACAGTTCAGTTTATAGTTCAGCTTACAGTTCAGTTTACAGTTTAGTTTACAGTTCAGTTTACAGTGCAGTTTACAGTTCAGTTCACGTTCAGTTTACAGTTCAGTTTACAGTTCAGTTTACAGTTCAGTTTACAGTTCAGTTTACAGTACAGTTTACCATTCAGTTGATAATTTAGTTTACAGTCCAGTTTACAGTCCAGTTTACAGTCCAGTTTACACTTCAGTCTACAGTTCAGTTTACATTTCCATTTACAGTTGAGTTTACAGTACAATTTATAGTTCAGTTCACAGTTTAGTTTACAGTTTGGTTAACAGTTCAGTTTACAGTTCATTTTACAGTTCAGTTTACAGTTCAGTTTATAGTTCAGCTTACAGTTGAGTTTACAGTTATGTTTACAGTTCAGTTTACAGTTCAGTTTATCTTGAAATATAAGGTTGTTAGGTATCTTAATCATATCATCATATAAGAAGGTCAAACTTCCTGGAAGGTGTTTCTGAATTTTTTTTGTTCTTATTTTAGCTGACATACGATGCCCTGATCATTGCTCTCGGCCTGCAGTTAAAATATGATTTGGTAAGACAGTTACTTTGTACACCTTTGATCAAGTTTAATTGTGATATTGCAAATTTCACGCAAGACCATGCATTTTACATTCTGCTGACTCTAATTTACAAGATATATTAGATGATATGTTGAAAAAATTAAATTACAGTAATGTCGAGAAGATGTAAAAGGTTTACTGTAAGGGGTTAACGCTTGCCTGTGTAGCAGTTCATTTCAAATGTGTAACAACAGGAAAGTGCTTATCAAAATTTTGGAAACTCATAGCTGAAAGTTTATAGAATGTATTACGCAGATGTGTACTGAGCAATGCCTTTATGCTTGATTATGCTCCTCGACTAAGAAAGTAAAATGAGGGGTGTGAGATTCGTAGAAATTTCAGGGTATACTGTAGCTTTAAGTGTGTAATTATGATTACTGTAAGTCAGCTTCCTAACCTTCATAATTTTATTGTTGGCTGGCCTTTAAAAAGTGTATAGTTTGCCTTATATTTCCGCATTATCGTCATTCTAAAGTCTGCTCCTCAACCTTCAAACTGACTTCTTCCTTCCTATTCAGATTAAAGGTTTGCCAGAAGCATTTTCCACACCGGGCGTCTGCAGCAGCTACCACCAGGACTATGTTGGGAAAACTTTTCAGAGCATGCAAAATTTTCAGACTGGTAATGCTATATTCACGTATCCTCAAACGACGGTCAAATGCCCGGGTGCAGCTCAAAAGACCATGTATTTGGCGGAAGATTTTTTTAGAAAGGTAAGTTTTTTGTGGAGAAATTTTCCAACTTTGGTTTATTTGTGTTACTGTAAGCAAATTGATAACATGATTATGAAATGAACAAATTTTTTTGGTTGGATTTCAGAAAATAGCATAATGCGAGCTACTTGCTTTCAACTCTTCCTGAAGAAACATAATTTATGATACATATCTCACAGTATGATCACTTAATATGATGTGCAAGTATAATGTCATGCATACCTTACAGTATGATCACATTACATGATGTGCAGGTACAGTTCATGTACGGCATTGTATCGCAAAGTTCTAGAACCTTCCATAATATTCTATAATATTCTTTCATATTCTACAACATTGGGTAATCTTCCGTGATACTATTTAAGAGGTGTTGTTTTGTACATTCATTCATTTTATTTATTGTACTATTTATTACTTGGTTATTATTTAATGCTTAGATATATTTATGTTGCGTTAGTTAGCCTTTTTAAACTTGGTATTTGAAAAATAATGTCATACAATCATCATGATTAGAGCGCAAATTTTTATGTGCTGCCCTTAATCTTTTTTTTTGATGAAATTTACTTCCCGGAGAATGCTAATTAGTAGCACTTAATTGCACTTAATTTGAGGCTCTTGCCCTCAGTTGCACTTACTTTCAACTTCTTGTAAAAGCTGCACTTGAATGCATAGATTTCAGTTAAAAACTTGAAAAAACATAGTTAAAAGAAGTGGTAGTGGGTAGGGGGTAAACCACCATACCTGAGACCCTAGCCAACCCCCCCCCCCCTGGCCCCAAAAAATCGTCAAACACCCCCCTGAACTTTTTCCAAGACAGCTTTTTTCATGATTTTTATGCATATTTTGTATAAAAAACAGGCCTGCAGAACTTTTCTTGTTTTTTTTATCACCTGACACCCTACCCCCCAGGGAAAAAGTCCATAGACCCTCCCCCTGGAAAATTCTTGCCGTGCATGTCTGTTGTTCAGGCTTTTGGTTTTTGTAGATGTGGAGCGGTTGTTTTCTCAATACAAATTAATATTTTCTGATTGCCATCAAAGCTTAATATTTGAAAATATTGAAATGATGAATATTGTTATGTTTAATGAGTTTCTTTTTGACTAAATCTGACAGTTGGCTGCTGTCTTATTGAAATTTATTATGGCCAAAAATTAGTGTAAAATTGGTTTTTTGCACTTAATTTGGACTTTTTTTGCACCTAAAAATTTGTGCTCTAATTATGATGCTGCTTCACATGGTTAACATCCCTGCAACACATTGCACCATGTGCTTGAAACTAAACCATTCTTCTACAGAATGGCAAGCGTGGCCGAGCTAATGTTATGTATTGTACACCGGCTAATTTCATGTTCGGGGTCGAAGCATACAACAAACCATTGGAGGACATTTGCGACAAAAGGGGTATTATACGTCATTATGGTTATACATTGGTGGAAGTGAAGCCGCATGATCATGAAGCTATTTTTGATGTCAAAAATGTCAAGGGCGAACTTGTCGAGAAGAAGACCATAAAGGTGAGGACAGTGGATGGCCATAATATATATGTAAGACCATAATATTCTGTGTCCAAATAGCATTTTCAACTGACACTTAGGATGGGACTTGAGACCATTACAGTAAGACACTAAAATTGGCCAAAAATATTTATATTTATATATTAGAAAACATAGTTGAGAGATATCAATTACGCTTCCCTATGTCACGTGTCGCACAGCCCTACATCACCCCTTTGTAACTATCGCAACACTGGCTCGGTAGTTCAATCGGAAGAACGCTGCACTATAGTCACAGAGACCCGGGTTCGAATCCCGGTCGAGCATTATTTTTGGAACAGTGTTTTGCGATTGGTTACGATGGCAACGCATTTACCCATTACGTGTCATGGCCAGGCTTGGAGTGGTCCCACATTGGTGGGCTGCAGAACCTGCATCTTCAACGGACGAGGTCATCCTTGTTTCAAGGGGGGGAATGTCACGTGTAGCACGGCCATACATCACCCCTTCGTAACTATTGCAACACTGGCTTGGTAGTTCAATCGGAAGAACGCTGCACTATAGTCGCAGAGACCTGGGTTCGAATCCCGGTCGAGCATTATTTTTGGAACAGTGTTTGGTGATGGTTAGGATGGCAACGCGTTTACCCATTACCTGTCATGGCGAGGCTTGGAGTGGTCCCACATTGGTGGGCTGAACCTGCATCTTCAACAGACGAGGTCATCCTTGTTTCAAGGGGGGGAATGTCACGTGTCGCACGGCCGTACATCACCCCTTCGTAACTATCGCAACACTGGCTCGGTAGTTCAATCGGAAGAATGCTGCACTATAGTCAGAGAGACCCGGGTTCAAATCCCAGTCGAGCATTATTTTTTGAACAGTGTTTGGTGATGGTTACGATGGCAACACGTTTACCCATTACATGTCACCTATTTTAAAAACTAAACTAAACTGACTCTATAACATTCACTTATAAATTCAGGCAAAATGTTTTATGTACAGTTTGTAATACATTTCTAGAACTATCCAAAGATATCATGTACATCTCATCATTATGTTACACAAAAATGGTCAAAAACGTTTTTCAGCTTTTGTATACACAACCGTTTTTTGGCTCTGCTCCAAATGATTTATTAGCTATAGCATAAAAATGCTGTGTTATAGCATAGTCACTTTTAATTGCAGCATTTTCAGGTATGTCACACATAGCGGAAATAGTGCCACTGCAGTTTGCAGAAAGCTTTGCCATGTCACCACAAGTGGGGTTCTGGGCCTTTCCCTTTTCACTGCTACATGACCTAATCTGGCTAGTACCTGCTGTAGAAGAACCTAGAGGTACTGTGGTGCTGCTCTGGGCTTACTACTGTAGAATAAGGAAAATGTGGCCAGGTTAGGCGTGACCAGAATTGGTCCTGTCCAGTATGAACAATGAGCAGGGTCATCTGTAAGATGACCTTGAAGCTCTGATCCCGATTGTGAACTAAGAGATTTCTTTTGACCCAACATCAGGGAGGGGAATTACTGGTAACCAGGGGAAAAGCTAGCAAGGGAAAACTGCTTGAGAGGGAATGCCGTTAACTACCCCTGATAGTAATATATTCTGAAGCTTACCTAGTCCGGCTTGGGGGGCTACAGTGAGTAGTTGGACAGGGGAAGGGGGTCATGTGGGACTGCGTTGGGAGATTTGGATGGGTCAGCTAAAGAGGTGAAGAGCATCCAGTAGAAATGATGTCGGTGAGAATCTGGTACAAAAGATGATGGAGAGTGCAAAAATATGTAAATTAATGTGACATGAAGGGCAGGAGTAAGAGAGGAAGCTGAGACAGCACTAATACATGGTGAACCAATAAAACAAATATAAAAGTCGATGCAAGGGGAGGACTAAAACAATAAGATGCTGCAGAACCCTGAAATGGGGAAAAAACAGGGTGAAACACGTTTTTAAGCACTTTATTGGCTACAGTAAGACTTGGGCAGAGTTTACAACACCCTGGCCAAATTCTGCAGGGATAAAGTACATAGGCACTCAGCCAGTTCAAATATGTTTAACATTGGGGCTGACTTACTTCCTGTGCTAAACATATGAACAACTTTTAGCTGAAGTTTCCACAGCTATCTGTTTGTGTCAGCTGGAGCAAAAACCCACTTTGTTGACAAAAGGGGCATGTTATCCCATCCAACATAACTGTGAGCGTGGAGTGCCCTTTGGAGGAAACTTTTAGCTAATGAGGCATACTGTAGCTGACACAAAAAGAAACACAATAAATGACAGAGCGCGAACAAAATAGAAAAACATAAAATGACAAATGATCAAAATAATAAAAATGACAAATGATTAAAGTAATAAACAATGATATTTTTGATCGGCACGTGACAGTATAGTTTCTGCATAAAGACATTTTCCACTAAAATGATTACAGTAATCCCACATTTTTTATTTCAGTATGAAATGATACACGTTACACCACCATGTTTTTCACCCGATGTATTACGTAATCAAAAGTCCCTGGTTGATGAAGCTGGATATTTGAACATCCAAAAAGACACCCTTCAACATACAATCTTTCCAAATGTGTTTGGCATAGGCGATTGTACGAATGTACCAACTAGTAAAACAGCTGCTGCAGCAGGTAATTTGAAGTTTGAATATCATTCGCCGCAGTTATATCACAATAAAACATTTTTCCTACAGTAAACTTTTATTTTCAAGCCTTGTCACTCATTATGGACAATTGGAAAAATTTTTTTCAGCCGTCGAGAGTGGCGTTCTTCAAACCAATGTAGTGGAATTTCTAGAGGGCCACCCGTTAACATCAAAGGTGAAAAGTGTAGTATACCTCACTTGATATGTCTTATATGTTTCCGTGCTCTTCCATAGTTCAATGGTTACGCTTCTTGCCCACTGGTCACCGGTTACGGTAAGGGGATAATGCCCGAATTTGATTATTCCATGACTCCCTGGGAAACTTTCCCTTTTTTGGACCAATCGAAAGAGAGGCGTTTATTTTATTTCATCAAGGCGGATTTGTTGCCCATTTTATATTGGCGAGGATTGGTCAGGTGAATAGATGTACTCTTTGAGGTTTACTATACCATTAATTACCCAAAAAATTTTGGAATATAAAACTGGTTGGTAGTACTGTAACCAAAATGCGAAATATTACTTGATTATTAGTGAGTTTTGAATAAAAAAAAAAACTACAGAATATTAATTATTGTATGTTTCTAACTAATCTCTTGTTTTGTTTTCAGGGGCAAATTCAATGGCCCTCAAAGATTTAGGAAATGGATACGCCTAGGTTTTGACTGAAAGATGAATTTTGGGTAGTTGTTGTGGTAAATTTGATGCTTTGTGCGCAGTTTGGAGTTACAAACTGGACTATTTTGTGAAATTTGCTTAATTGAACGTTATATATTCAATGCATTTTCTAAAAAAAAATTCTCTCCTAGTTTTGACAACTACAGTAACCCACAGAATACATGAAGATGTTCATCTAAAGTTATGACACCCCAAATTTTGAATTTCATATGTACATACATTAAATTTTCGAATTCACGCCTTTTCGAACTGTGTTATTTTTTGGTTCCATGCTGATGTCCTCAGCACTGGACCACCACATCAAGAGGTGAACCCAGATTAAGGTGCTGCCCATGGCTACTGTTTTAGCATACTACTGGAATGACTGATTGTCATGAACCTACAACCTTTGGCAAGTGGCAGCTTTGCACTGCTGACCAATCAAGTTGATAACTTTTCAGAAATGAAAATTCTATAGAATTTTGGGAAAGTGAAAATAAGTAAATTTGAACACTTTTTTGGCTACAAAGTATTTTTCAGGTTTAGCTTGACTCCGATCAATTCTGTATATAATTTACAATTTTAAATTAGAATGAGAACTTTGTTTTTTAATTTAAAAAAATAGAAAATAAAAATGAAAAAAACAAAAAATAAAAAATTATAATAACAAAATTAAAAAATTGGAAAATGTCAGTATAGTATACTACATTCATTTTATCTACATCAACATATACATAAAATATATATGCATCATAATTACTTATTTGCGTTGCGCAGCGCAATTCCTGAACACCAGTCATGCTTCTCTACACTTCAGGTTATTTGAAAACAATATTAGTTTATTACTGACACCAAATATATTGGAATGTTGCAAAGAGCTCAATAACATGAAAAAAACACCTCTGGCTTTTTTCCCAACAGCAAGTTATTCATCGACAACAAAATGATAATTATATGGAATTTTTTGGAGTGAAAATAAGTTTGAAAAATAGGGTGCAGCCAGGAGTGGAATCTGGGTTACCAGCATTCCGGGCTGATGTCCTCACCACTAGACCACCACACCACGAGGTGAACCCAGATTAAGGTGCTTCCCTAGGCTACGATTTTTTTTAGCACACAACTCCAATGCTTGGTGGTCGTGAACCTACCACCTTTGGCAAGTAGCAGCGTACCTGCTGCTTTTTGAACTGCCCACCAATGAAGTTGCTAACTTTTTAGAAATGAAAATTATATGGAATTTTTTTTTGGAGTGAAAATAAGTTTGAAAAATAGGGTGCAGCCAAGAGTCGAATCAGCATGGAAAGTGATCCCCCATTGGACCAAACTTTTAAAAAATTGGACAATCAGGTTAAGAAACTATTTTTTCACCAATGTTATTTATACAGAAGGTTCCAAAGGAGGACTGTACTAAATAGTCCTCCTTCAAACTTTCGTAAAATTGTCCTTCACTATTTTCATCAAGGTGTGAACAAAGTTACACTTTTGGTCAAAAAACACTTCTGGTGGCCAGGCATATAACATAATGTCAAAAATTGGGTTATTAGTACGCCTGAGGCCCACCCGTCTTACAAGGTGAGTAATGCAAAAGATACGTACAGTAGCTGGTTATGAGTAGAACTTTACACATTGAGGCTTTGGGCGTACTTTAACACCCCCTGTATGGCCCTCTGCACTCAACGAATTTCAGATTGTATTACATCATGAACCATATTTTGTAATACCCCTGTATAGCTCCACACAATCAAGGTGGTAATCTTTGATTTACATGGTTTGTACAGGTGTATCTTTTGTGTACCCCCTGTATGCGCCCCTATAACTACTAACCTGGCATCAAGGCATCTCCAGCAGCTGATTTCACTCTGGGAAATGCTGCGATTTCCAAACTTTATATAACACAAAAGTTAGAGCTTCAAGCTAGTGTAAAATTTCAATAAACAAGTGTGATGCAGAGTGCAACCAATGAGTGGCAAAAAATACAAAATAGTCAATGAACCAGAAAACACCTCCAGTTAATCATCAAATCTGACTGACAGTGACTGTTGGTGATGGCCAGCCCATGCATGCTTCAGTATCATCTTGCTGATCACTTTCAAAAATATCTGGAAATACAAAAAGAATATGCAGTCTCCTACTGGAAACTGAGCTGCTTTTGTTTTTGATTCTCAATCATGCTCATTTTTTTGTTCTTAAGACAACTCTGAATATGTTCAAGACTGCTAACTTGGAGTACATTGACATTCATTGAAAAACTTGATGTTTCATTTGTAAATTCCATTCTCAGATTTTGCACGAATAAAAAACCTTTACATTTGATAATTTTTGAGTTATTCTCCAATTTAGTACTATTTCTTGTGTATTTTTGTTAAATTCGACATAAAATAGTGAAAATGAGGTGCTGAAAAATCTCTCAACAATTAATTGTGAGGTAATATGAACTACACTTTTGGAAAGTATATAGGCTGCTCCAGGATACTAGAGTAAAAACTCGAGGGCAAGAAAAAAATAGAACATGTTAAACTATCCTGCTTTCCCTTCGCATGTGCTTGGTATATTCAGTGTGCTAAGTCTGGGGGGAGTGCCCCAAAAACCATAACCTGTCCACCACATCTTATTTCCAGCTTATTTCCTGCCACTCCCACCAGATCCCATTGCTATCCCCATCCAAGCAGTGTGAAAAATTCCAATAAAATAGTAGAAAAATATGAATGAATTTAAATTTAAATATGAAAAAAATTAAGTTCTATAAAATTTATATTTTGGAAATTCAAACTTTAAAAATTTTAGTTCAATTTTAGAATTTTAATTAATTATGGAAAAATAAAATTTGTAAAATTAAAAGAAATGAAAAAAATTCAACTTGGTAAAGTAAAGTAAAGTAAAGTAAAGTAAAGTAAAGTAAAGTAAAGTAAAGTAAAGTAAAGTAAAGTAAAGTAAAGTAAAGTAAAGTAAAGTAAAGTAAAGTAAAGTAAAGTAAAGTAAAGTAAAGTAAAGTAAAGTAAAGTAAAGTAAAGTAAAGTAAAGTAAAGTAAAGTAAAGTAAAGTAAAGTAAAGTAAAGTAAAGTAAAATAAAGTAAAGTAAAGTAAAGTAAAGTAGAGTAAAGTAAAGTAAAGTAAAGTAAAGTAAAGTAAAGTAAAGTAAAGTAAAGTGAAGTAAAGTAAAGTAAAGTAAAGTAAAGTAAAGTAAAGTAAAGTAAAGTAAAGTAAAGTAAAGTAAAGTAAAGTAAAGTAAAGTAAAGTAAAGTAAAGTAAAGTAAAGTAAAGTAAAGTAAAGTAAAGTAAAGTAAAGTGAAGTAAAGTAAAGTAAAGTAAAGTAAAGTAAAGTAAAGTAAAGTAAAGTAAAGTAAAGTAAAGTAAAGTAAAGTAAAGTAAAGTAAAGTAAAGTAAAGTAAAGTAGAGTAAAGTAAAGTAAAGTAAAGTAAAGTAAAGTAAAGTAAAGTAAAGTAAAGTAAAGTAAAGTAAAGTAAAGTAAAGTAAAGTAAAGTAGAGTAAAGTAAAGTAAAGTAAAGTAAAGTAAAGTAAAGTAAAGTAAAGTGAAGTAAAGTAAAGTAAAGTAAAGTAAAGTAAAGTAAAGTAAAGTAAAGTAAAGTAAAGTAGAGTAAAGTAAAGTAAAGTAAAGTAAAGTAAAGTAAAGTAAAGTAAAGTAAAGTAAAGTAAAGTAAAGTAAAGTAAAGTAAAGTAAAGTAAAGTAAAGTAAAGTAAAGTAAAGTAAAGTAAAGTAAAGTAAAGTAAAGTAAAGTAAAGTAAAGTAAAGTAAAGTAAAGTAAAGTAAAGTAAAGTAAAGTAAAATAAAGTAAAGTAAAGTAAAGTAAAGTAAAATAAAGTAAAGTAAAGTAAAGTAAAGTAGAGTAAAGTAAAGTAAAGTAAAGTAAAGTAAAGTAAAGTAAAGTAAAGTAAAGTGAAGTAAAGTAAAGTAAAGTAAAGTAAAGTAAAGTAAAGTAAAGTAAAGTAAAGTAAAGTAAAGTAAAGTAAAGTAAAGCAAAGTAAAGTAAAGTAAAGTAAAGTAGAGTAAAGTAAAGTAAAGTAAAGTAAAGTAAAGTAAAGTAAAGTAAAGTAAAGTAAAGTAAAGTAAAGTAAAGTAAAGTAAAGTAAAGTAAAGTAAAGTAAAGTAAAGTAAAGTAAAGTAAAGTAAAGTAAAGTAAAGTAAAGTAAAGTAAAGTAAAGTAAAGTAAAGTAAAGTAAAGTAAAGTAAAGTAAAGTAAAGTAAAGTAAAGTAAAGTAAAGTAAAGTAAAGTAAAGTAAAGTAAAGTAAAGTAAAGTAAAGTAAAGTAAAGTAAAGTAAAGTAAAGTAAAGTAAAGTAAAGTAAAGTAAAGTAAAGTAAAGTAAAGTAAAGTAAAGTAAAGTAAAGTAAAGTAAAGTAAAGTAAAGTAAAGTAAAGTAAAGTAAAGTAAAGTAAAGTAAAGTAAAGTAAAGTAAAGTAAAGTAAAGTAAAGTAAAGTAAAGTAAAGTAAAGTAAAGTAAAGTAAAGTAAAGTAAAGTAAAGTAAAGTAAAGTAAAGTAAAGTAAAGTAAAGTAAAGTAAAGTAAAGTAAAGTAAAGTAAAGTAAAGTAAAGTAAAGTAAAGTAAAGTAAAGTAAAGTAAAGTAAAGTAAAGTAAAGTAAAGTAAAGTAAAGTAAAGTAAAGTAAAGTAAAGTAAAGTAAAGTAAAGTAAAGTAAAGTAAAGTAAAGTAAAGTAAAGTAAAGTAAAGTAAAGTAAAGTAAAGTAAAGTAAAGTAAAGTAAAGTAAAGTAAAGTAAAGTAAAGTAAAGTAAAGTAAAGTAAAGTAAAGTAAAGTAAAGTAAAGTAAAGTAAAGTAAAGTAAAGTAAAGTAAAGTAAAGTAAAGTAAAGTAAAGTAAAGTAAAGCAAAGTAAAGTAAAGTAAAGTAAAGTAGAGTAAAGTAAAGTAAAGTAAAGTAAAGTAAAGTAAAGTGAAGTAAAGTAAAGTAAAGTAAAGTAAAGTAAAGTAAAGTAAAGTAAAATAAAGTAAAGTAAAGTAAAGTAAAGTAAAATAAAGTAAAGTAAAGTAAAGTAAAGTAGAGTAAAGTAAAGTAAAGTAAAGTAAAGTAAAGTAAAGTAAAGTAAAGTAAAGTGAAGTAAAGTAAAGTAAAGTAAAGTAAAGTAAAGTAAAGTAAAGTAAAGTAAAGTAAAGTAAAGTAAAGTAGAGTAAAGTAAAGTAAAGTAAAGTAAAGTAAAGTAAAGTAAAGTAAAGTAAAGTGAAGTAAAGTAAAGTAAAGTAAAGTAAAGTAAAGTAAAGTAAAGTAAAGTAAAGTAAAGTAAAGTAAAGTAAAGTAAAGTAAAGTAAAGTAAAGTAAAGTAAAGTAAAGTAAAGTAAAGTAAAGTAAAGTAAAGTAAAGTAAAGTAAAGTAAAGTAAAGTAAAGTAAAGTAAAGTAAAGTAAAGTAAAGTAAAGTAAAGTAAAGTAAAGTAGAGTAAAGTAAAGTAAAGTAAAGTAAAGTAAAGTAAAGTAAAGTAAAGTAAAGTAAAGTAAAGTAAAGTAAAGTAAAGTGAAGTAAAGTAAAGTAAAGTAAAGTAAAGTAAAGTAAAGTAAAGTAAAGTAAAGTAAAGTAAAGTAAAGTAAAGTAAAGTAAAGTAAAGTAAAGTAAAGTAAAGTAAAGTAAAGTAAAGTAAAGTAAAGTAAAGTAAAGTAAAGTAAAGTAAAATAAAGTAAAGTAAAGTAAAGTAAAGTAAAATAAAGTAAAGTAAAGTAAAGTAAAGTAGAGTAAAGTAAAGTAAAGTAAAGTAAAGTAAAGTAAAGTAAAGTAAAGTAAAGTAAAGTGAAGTAAAGTAAAGTAAAGTAAAGTAAAGTAAAGTAAAGTAAAGTAAAGTAAAGTAAAGTAAAGTAAAGTAGAGTAAAGTAAAGTAAAGTAAAGTAAAGTAAAGTAAAGTAAAGTAAAGTAAAGTGAAGTAAAGTAAAGTAAAGTAAAGTAAAGTAAAGTAAAGTAAAGTAAAGTAAAGTAAAGTAAAGTAAAGTAAAGTAAAGTAAAGTAAAGTAAAGTAAAGTAAAGTAAAGTAAAGTAAAGTAAAGTAAAGTAAAATAAAGTAAAGTAAAGTAAAGTAAAGTAAAATAAAGTAAAGTAAAGTAAAGTAAAGTAGAGTAAAGTAAAGTAAAGTAAAGTAAAGTAAAGTAAAGTAAAGTAAAGTAAAGTAAAGTAAAGTAAAGTAAAGTAAAGTAAAGTAAAGTAAAGTAAAGTAAAGTAAAGTAAAGTAAAGTAAAGTAAAGTAAAATAAAGTAAAGTAAAGTAAAGTAAAGTAAAATAAAGTAAAGTAAAGTAAAGTAAAGTAGAGTAAAGTAAAGTAAAGTAAAGTAAAGTAAAGTAAAGTGAAGTAAAGTAAAGTAAAGTAAAGTAAAGTAAAGTAAAGTAAAGTAAAATAAAGTAAAGTAAAGTAAAGTAAAGTAAAATAAAGTAAAGTAAAGTAAAGTAAAGTAGAGTAAAGTAAAGTAAAGTAAAGTAAAGTAAAGTAAAGTAAAGTAAAGTAAAGTGAAGTAAAGTAAAGTAAAGTAAAGTAAAGTAAAGTAAAGTAAAGTAAAGTAAAGTAAAGTAAAGTAAAGTAGAGTAAAGTAAAGTAAAGTAAAGTAAAGTAAAGTAAAGTAAAGTAAAGTAAAGTGAAGTAAAGTAAAGTAAAGTAAAGTAAAGTAAAGTAAAGTAAAGTAAAGTAAAGTAAAGTAAAGTAAAGTAAAGTAAAGTAAAGTGAAGTAAAGTAAAGTAAAGTAAAGTAAAGTAAAGTAAAGTAAAGTAAAGTAAAGTAAAGTAAAGTAAAGTAGAGTAAAGTAAAGTAAAGTAAAGTAAAGTAAAGTAAAGTAAAGTAAAGTAAAGTGAAGTAAAGTAAAGTAAAGTAAAGTAAAGTAAAGTAAAGTAAAGTAAAGTAAAGTAAAGTAAAGTAAAGTAAAGTAAAGTAAAGTAAAGTAAAGTAAAGTAAAGTAAAGTAAAGTAAAGTAAAGTAAAGTAAAGTAAAGTAAAGTAAAGTAAAGTAAAGTAAAGTAAAGTAAAGTAAAGTAAAGTAAAGTAAAGTAAAGTAAAGTAAAGTAGAGTAAAGTAAAGTAAAGTAAAGTAAAGTAAAGTAAAGTAAAGTAAAGTAAAGTGAAGTAAAGTAAAGTAAAGTAAAGTAAAGTAAAGTAAAGTAAAGTAAAGTAAAGTAAAGTAAAGTAAAGTAAAGGTTCTCCTTTTAGCTAGGCACACCATTGCATCTTTTCATTCTATACACATATAAACAAAATATTCAAAACTGGTGAGTAAATGTCAAAAAATTTTGGCTTGTACATAATAAGGAAAATGAGTCTGTAGAATATGGAATATTTTTCTTATGGGATCTTACCGTAGTTAGGTGAGTTTCGCCTTTGACATCACAAAAATGATGAGATATAGTTGATAGTGAAAAACAAACAAATGAAATGATTAGCAATCAGAATATCTGGAGTTTTTATAATTTTATTCATAAAAAGCATGTTCTTAAGTATTCAAGTCTTATGACTACTGGTTTTTAAAAAACTGTTTAAAAATTTCACTAAACCTTTGCATGTAAAATTGTAAAAATTTAAAATCCTCAAGCTTTTTGAAACATAAGGGTTTCGCAGGTTTACTAAATTTTCGAAAATTTCACAAAATTTTAATTTATGTGAGAAATGCCAAAACTTTTAAATCTTTTAGACCACTAATCTAATTGTATTTGCATAAAAATGCACATTTTCGAGATTATTTGAAAATTTTGTATTGACAGGACCTGCTCTCGCAGTGTAGGGGGACCTTAGCACCTCATTCTATTAACACATGTACAAAATTGTCAAAAGCAGTGCATAATGCTCGAAATTTGTTTGACTGATTCTCAAAAAGGATGAGGATTCTATAAAATATGAAACAAATGGGTCATACTTTGGCTGAGCAACTACTATGTTTAAGGTCATGCAAAGTGATCATCATGCATTATTACATAAATGAACAAAAAAGACCACAATCCGGAAAAGTTTGAAAAGTCAGTATAAAAGTAGTTTTGAAGCGACCACCTCCATAATAAAGAGTGGTCTTTTTAAAAAACTGTCCCCTCTACTTCAGGTGCAATAAGAGGGGCATGACTGGTGTGACCTTGTTTATTTACCCACATTTTTTTCTCACAAAATTCTTATTCAGGGGAGAATAAAGAAACACTCACAGATATGTACACTGGATGATATAACAAGCTGGGTACACCACAGACACAAGGGGAAGATGGGACAACAATTGTCTCTATTATTGTGGTTTCTTGTCACTTTTAGTGGTTGTATTATTTTTGATTACATGCGTACAAATTCCTCCCCAGAAGAGTGGAACTAAGATATTTGATACATGAATTCTGAAAGACTATCTAAGTTTATATATGATTGTTACAGACTTTGTATTAGTATGCTTATAAGTAATTAATAGACTATAGCTACATTTTCCCAATTTTAAAATACCCTCAGTTTCTTGAACATTAAAGAAATGTGGAACTGGTTACAATTTTCGCCAAACCCAGTTTATAGAATATGAAATAAACCTTAACAGTTCATAAAGAATAAACTTTTGACCATAGGAAGCTGCACCCAACAAGTCTCACAATAGTCGGCAAAGTTTCAGGATTTATTAAAGCTGTAGTTGAAAGTAAACTTCCCAAAAATTTCCGTGAGTTAAGCTTTCAAGTTATAGTAACTCCAACTGCAAAAAATCTTACTTTGCAAAATAATTATCAACAATGCATTAATAATGCAAAAAAGAGATCACAAAATAACCACATACATGCTAAAATTTTTTTTTTGTTTTTTTTCTTTCTACAGTTTTGGAAACATATATTCAAAAAATGTATTAGCATAAGATTTGCCCCCTTTTTTTAATTTCACCCTTATTTTAGGAAATATTTATTATTTTATACAATCACAAAAATGTGCCTAGATGGAGAAGAGCTCTAAAATGAAATGATAGAGATTCAAGAAAAACTTACTGAAAGCATGGCAGCAACTGCAATATGCACCCCGTAATTATAGAGGACTGTAGATCCTCTGGGAGGACCCAGTCCCTGTTAGCAACTCTGCATTTAAAAAATTTTGAAGTTCAATTTTTAAAGTTCGACATGTTTAAAATTTGCTGTTTTTAAAGTTCGGCATGTTCAAAATCTAGTGAGTGATATGTTGGTAGTCAAAGCATGGGCCTTCTGTATTGCACCTAGTTGAAGAAGACAAATTTCGGGGAACCTGCTTAATGGCCTAAGGGAGGTCGATAATTGAAGGTAACATTTTCCAAGGATGGTTTAAAAAGCAACTGACCAAATGATGTAGATAGATGGAAAAGAATTTTTAGACCTCATGTTTTTTGTACAGTTAATGTCACTTCTTATGAGCTGTGGTACATTGCCTCCTCCTATACCATCAATGCAAGCTGGATAAAAAGAATTTTTTGAAGACCTCATGAATAGGGGCATAAACTTTTCGACCATAATATGAATGTTGGGGTGGCCTCAGGTGCACGTGTTCAGCTTCCTGCATCGGTGGGCAGGTGCTTGGACGCGGCGAAAAGTGGCGAAAAGAGAAAGAAAATTTGCATAGAAGGATGCTGCCACTGTTTCGCGGTTTTCATGTTTGTTTGTCAGTGTTAAAAAAGATTATGTTTGTGGAGCGTCGCCGCCATCGCCCTTTTTATAATATTTTGTTTATTATTATTTATTTGGCGTCGCACATCGTCACCCAATACACTTTGAACCTGTAAGTGTATTGTTTCGTGAGCGTAGTGGAGGTGTTTATAAGTTTAGGTGTGGAGACTTGGGTAGGATCTCCTGAGGTACGTGCCAAGGTGTTCTGCCTGAGGTTTGGTGAAAGTTCTGGCGACTATCTGGTGAAACGTCTGGGAGAGTTTTTAGTTTGTTGTTTTTGTTAGCCTGTGGTCAGAACTGTTGCAACTTCCTTTGTCTAAACCCAAAGGCCAGTTACATCAACTCTATCCCAAAGCAGCCTAACATGAACCATACCTTAAACAAGACATTTCACTCTCAAAATGCTTTAGATAGGTTTTTGACATTATACGCCTTAAAAATTGGTTTTTTCTGTATAGATTTGCCAGAGACAAAAGAAATTTAGAAAGCCTTAATGAGAGGTTGATAACTCTACATCTGAGTGCATGTAACAATAAAATTAAAAAAAATCTTTCCATTGTTATCTATAGTAAACAATATCCAGAATGAAATAAACAGTTAAAGTAGTAATCAGTATTTCATATTTATTGTTTGAGGTCAGTCAGTTGAATGTATCAACATTGTTTCATCATAATACCCTCAATACTGGTTCAGTTTTTTTATTCGTCTCTATTTTTTAGGCAACAAACTCTAGTAACTTTGATTTTAGATAAACAAGAGAAATTGAAGGTTTAGTGTTTTGGTTGTACTGCTTTGGTTCAAATTTATATGTATTTTTCTTGGACACATCTGCCTCAAGCTTAAGGTCATCACTCTGATTACCGAGGATTTTTATTGTCGCGTCTTGAAAAATGACTGAACTAAGTGCAAAATAGATTAGCCATAGGATAATTTGTAAATAACCAACTGGAATAATAGCTAAGTTTACTGAGGGCAATAAATGAAATGAATGAATGCATAGAACAATGCAGCTTATATAGTATCTTGGAAAATCAAAAAATGTTCCAGAACGCCGTAGAATATGAAAGAATTTCATAGAATATTGTTAGGTTCTAGAATTTTCCGGTACAATGCAGTATATGAAAAGTACATGTACATCAGAGGTCCCCAAGGTCAGATTTTTCAAGCAGCGGTAAAGTTGGTAATTTGCAGGGGTAGTGTAGCTAAATGTCCACTAAATACTTGATTTGTCTCAAAATCAGGCAACCAGCGATCATTTCTTTTGACTTAAGGTAGAGGTAATATCCCCCTCATAACCTTCCCTATGGGGCGGTCTGCTGTACATCATTTTATGTGATCATTCTGTAAGGCATGCATCACTCATACTTGCACATGTCATCATACTGTAAGATATGTATTATTTATAGGAACTTCAGGTGTTAAGGTCATTCCTCGCTAACTCTCCTCTAGTGACTTTTTTCTTTTTTGGACTTTTGGGACCAAGTCTTTATTTCTATTGTGAAAGAGCCATAATGGCTTTCAGACATAACGTTGACCAAATGGTTACACATATCCTAATGTAGTTATGTCAAAGATTTACATTATTTTTTGTCATATCCATGTTGAAATTGTTTCAGTTGATTGACAATGGTGTTGCATCACGACCCAGGAAGCGAGTTTGGAAAGGTATAGAAGTCATACCACATGCTAATTGTAACGGCCAGATTTGTGTGAGGTACTTTACTTTCAACCAACGGCGTTAGGGGGGAAACGGCTATAACGGGACTGGGCGCGGGGAGACGATAATACGAGAATACAACAAATGATCGACGGTCGCTTGAACGTCGACTAACAAAAATGGACGGCGCGTTTGCTTGCAAATAAAATATAGGACACGGTTTAATTGCTTTCGAAGACGGTTGCTTGCAAATAAAGTGAACGGCCGCGGATCAAAAACGAAACGATTACAACAATCTAACAACTAACTAAATCACGCTTTGCTTCTTCTTTTATACGACGTTTTTGGCCACTCCCTGGGCGTCGCGGGAGGTCGAGCTTCTGTCCATGTTCTTCCGCCAATCGTTGCTTCCTGCTACGCTTTTTATGCTTTCTTAGTTACGCCTTTCTAATGCTTTCCTGGTACTGTATGCTTTTCGTGCTTCGCTTGCTTTTTACGGTAGGCTTGGCCACACCTCTGTGCTTCTGTGCATGCTTCCTGTATCGGTTTCTCTGTATACACATGTTTTGTGGGGCCGTCACTACCGTTACACTTGAGACTACTGTCTGGCGGGGCTTTTACGTATTTTACTGTGTGCAGGTGTTGTTTACGATTTTTACGGGGGATTACGGTAGCTGTGGAATGTGTAGTTTAGTGTAGGTTCAAGGGGAACTGCTGCCGTTTGTGCAAATTAATTAGGGCATCTTAATTGGGCTACCGGGGTGTGAACGGATCAAAATAAAGTACTTCACGCAATTTTGTAGGAATGTTTGGGTGAGAATCCCAGACACCCTTGAGACGATAAAATATGAAAATGAATAATATTTAATAAATGTTTATCACATACAGTATGCTATATATTTACAGTACTGCTTTAGCAGGTATGTTACAATTATTTTTTGTCATATCCATGTTGAAATTGTTTCAGTTGATTGACAATGGTGTTGCATCACGACGCAGGAAGCGCGTTTGGAAAGGTATAGAAGTCATACCACATGCTAATCCATGGTTAGGATATTTGAGCGGATGTACAGCTTTTTTGATCAATGGGAAAGACGATGTTTTCAAATTTGATAATCAAGAAAGAATGTCAGACATAGCAATCACTGCTGCCCACTGCGTCGACCATCATACCAGGTGGCTGAAAGTTCTGAATTCAGAATGATAAGGTTGGCTTAAATTTGAGAAATTAAAAATTATGGGATAATCCTGTCTCAAAAAAATCGAATCAAAATTACATACATTTTTTCTTAATTTAGCACATGAGAAATAATCTTTAATATGTTTATCTGGATTACTTTTTTGGAAATCAAGATGAGAAAAATTAAATTTGCAAATCAGTCAGAATTGATCATGTTCAATGATTGATAACTAGAGCACGGATTTTCAAGTGCTGCACTTAATCTTTTGTTTTGATGAAATATACTTCCCACACTTAGAAAGCAATTATCCATGGTGTCTAATGCAAAATTATGCTAATTAACAGCACTTAATTGCACTTAATTTGTGGGTCTTGCACTTAATTGCACTTAATTTAAAATTTTTGTAAAAGTTGCACCTAAATACATAGCTTTGTATTAAAAACTTGAAAAACATGGTTAAAAATGGTTAAAAAGTTAAAAACTTTTTAACTATTTTGAACTTTTTAACTAGTCTTAATTTTTTAAAGTTAAAAACCTTTTTTAAGTTTAAAACTTTTTAACTATTTTTTACTTTTTAAAAGTTAAAAACTTTTTTAGTTAAAAACTTGAAGAAACATGGTTAAAAACTTCAAAAATAGGGTTTAATGAAAGATCAATGGTGGAAAATTTTCAGTGATGCGTCTGACTTTTTGAATGGATTTGCCCGCGGAAAACATACAAGCAGTCTTGGCCAAAATCCTGATCTTCAATGGTTTGTTTCTGACTCCAATCCGGAATTAAAATTTAAAACGTTGTTCATGACGTAGACGTAGAGCGTTTGTTTTCTCAATATAAATTAATATTGGCCGTCAAAGCTTAACATTTGAAAATATTGAAATGATAAATATTGTTATGTTTAATAAGTTTCTTTTCAACTAAACTTGACAGTTTGCTGCCATTAAAACGTCTTATTGCAATTTATTAAGGCCAAAAATTAGTGTAAAATTGGTTTTTTTGCACTTAATTAGGCACTTATTTTACCATTTTTTTGCACTTAATTAGGCACTTAATTTGGACTTTTTTTGCACTTAAGAATCCGTGCTCTATTGATAACTCACTCTGCATACATTTGTGTTGTATTTTAAGACGGGTTGGGTGCTGATGAGTCACCGGCAGGATTGGGATTCTGAGGTTGGTCCTTAATGTACGTGTTTCCCACACCCACGTTTACCTGATTAGCTTAATTTCCTGTACCTAAACCCCAACACTAATTATCCCACCAATTAAGGAAAGTCTAATTTCCTTAATTGTCTCCCTTATTACAACTAGTATATAAAGTATACGTTAAAAAAGAACAATAAAAAGCAATGATGATACCGACGTGTGCTACAGTAAGATAGCTGCTATTAGTCCGCGTTGCTCTCTCCACTTGCCACCTGCGGGCCTCATACCCGCTTTGACAAAACAACGAAAATCGGCGGAAAACACACTACAACATTTGGTAGCTTTATCGAAAATAGATATTTCCATCAGATTCCCTCTTGATTCTCATCTTTATGTTTTCCATCTTAATTTCAAAATATTCAGGAAAAAAAATCAAAATGATTCCTATTTTTGTAAACAAAGTGATTACTTTTTCTAGTAATCAGAATGATTCCATGTGTGTTAAACCAAGGAACAATGTGTGCAATTTTAAGTTGGCTTTTTCATTTTTTTGCATATTTCAGTCATTTTTTCATGTTAAAGTATAGGAATATAACATCAGATAACTTGTGCCAAATTTTCCTAATCTCCATTTTCAACAGAGATAAGTGTGAGGAGTTTGCGTGAATTATGCCCGACCATTCCTGGCTCCAAATATATGATCAAAAAATGTGTTAATATTTTCAGCAGAAGGAAAGGTTTCTATTATTTCACACAAACAAATTTGCCAATTTCATTTGGCAAACATAACATAACAGTCAAAAATGAAGCCCATCAAATTGACATTCGAATTGTGAAAATCATTTGTCATTGGAAATTTAATGAGCTGGATCAATTAGAATACGACATTGCGATGTTGAAGCTGGAAAAGCCAGTCAAATTTAACCAGTTTGTTAGACCACTGACATTGTCTCAATTTGCGCTGAATGACGTCGATGGCTGTTTTGTTAGCGGCTGGGGAGCAGCACACAGTAAACTTTATTGCTGCTTTGGATGTACAATTTTTAGGTTTTTACTTAAATTTTTCAGGTTTGAGGATGTCACGTTTTAACAAAAGTCATTTAACCACTGATAATACAACTTTTTACCAATTTGATACTGTCAAACACAATTTGGATGAAGTATACCGAGTAAGTTGAGAATTTAATCATGAAAATTGTGTTGAGGCAATATCTATCCATTGTTATGGATTTCACTTAAATCTGACCCTTGCTCAACTTAAAAAAGCATGTGAAAAGCCATTTTTTTAACTCAACCACAATGCTCAATATATATTGTTGAAAGTTGAGCAATGCAAATAAAAGGGGTCATGTTATAACATGTCTATATGTTGTACTATTGCAAACCAATCATTACAGTATCCAAATTTGATCAATCACTAGATACTGGTCAATTTGTAGCTCAACACTGCATGTTTTACCTATGCCATACAGCTATTATTGCTATATGCTGCTATATATTAATACAAAAGAATGTTATGAATAACATGTGTTGGGGTGGCCTCAGGTGCACGTGTTCAGCTTCCGGCGTCGGTGCGCAGGCCGTTGGAAGCGGCGAAAAGTGGCGCAAAGAAAAAGATAATTTGCATAGATTTATGCTGCCACTGTTTCGCGGTTTTTGTGTCTCTTTGTCATTGTTAAAAAAGATTAGTTTTATGGAGCGTCGCCGCCATCGCCTCTCTATAATATTTTTGTTTATTATTATTTGTTTGGCGTCGCCCATCGTCACCCAATACACTTTGGACCAGTAAGTGTATTGTTTTGTGAGCGTAGTGGCAGGGTTCATAAGAGTAGGAATCGGGGACTTGGGCAGGATCTCCTGAGGTACGTGCCAAGGTGTTCTGCCTGAGGTTTGGTGAAAGTTCTGGTGAGTATCTGATGAAACGTCTGGGAGAGTTCTTAGTTTGTTGTTGTTGTTGTTAGCCTGTGGTCAGAACTGTTGCATCACTTTGACCCCACAGCTGCCTAACACATGTAGAAATTTTGATCAAATTTGTGTGCATCATAATTATGTCTCAGAAATTCAAATCCAATACACATCTTGAAATTTTCATATGTTTCAGGGTGACTCAGGCAGTCCATTAGTATGTTCCAAAGATGGTCAATATTTTGCCCAGGCATTTGTTTCCAATACAGGCTTCACAAATGGAATTCTCGAGTTTACGAATATTGTAGAATTATTAGATTGGATCTCTGCAGCTTATAAGGAAATAATGGATCCACATTACTATAGCTTCATTTTAATTTCATACAATCATTTCGAGACAATTGATGAAAGTCTAATAACACAGTTGTTGAATTACTATATTTCTGGTATCTACAACTATATACCAGAAAACTTTTACTTGAAATTCAATCTAATATTCAATTATCCTGATATTGAAAATCAATGGCTGGATCCTGAATTTGAAAAATGCCTCAAATTTTATCATGACACATTCTACTTGAATAATATAGCTGGATATGAAATTGTTAGCAATGCTAGTACTTGCGCTGTTTTATGCTTCCTGGAGAATCGCGGTGCAGTATGTACCTATGTTTTGGCAACAATGCAGTGCTTCTTTTCCACAGGTCTAAATGTTGACACAGGTCTTGTTGCTAAAATGCCTCAAAGACAATCGCTTGTCATTAAAATTCGTCTGCTTGATATGAAATTAGGTAAGTGTTAATATTGTTGAAGTCTCATCTATTCTTGAAACAATTTCAGCATCCCAAAATCAATCAGCTTTCAACGTAATGTCTATGGGCAGCAAATTTCCAAAACTGGAGATATCTCATCTACCATGGTGCAATTTCAGCATTTCTCGAAGAGGACCAGATTTCAACATGTTCCATTGCATTGGCACATTACATGGTCACTTTAATAAGTCTAACATAGTTAAACATTCTCCGAGCTGCGTCATGAAGTTATTTCCAGAGTAAGCACTTGTTGTTTTATTATAGGAATAATAACAACTGACAACAGTAGGAGCATATATGCCTTGCCAGTAATTCGACTTCCCTTCCAGCTCATGCAAGATTGACTACATGTCAATTGAGCAACCTGGCCAATCTGGTCACGTATGCTTTTCAGCCACAACCAATTTTTTTTCATATTGGTTATTATTCATGAAGCTCTTACACATGTCTTTTCTTGGGGATTAGGAAGAACTATTGCCTGCAAAACCAGTCAGAACTACTCCTCCGCTAGGCCTCAGATCTAATGAAACAGTTTTCTCTTCCACAATGTAAAACAAACAATAACAGTTGGTGGCTCTCACAGGGGGTACCTCGTAGACTCCCAGAGCAAAATATATACCCACTGGAAGGAAGTGGGTAGAAGAGATCCACAATGATATGTATCCTACCAGATGTCTTCAAATAAGTGAGGCCTGTCTCCTAGGACATGTCTGCAAATCAGGAACACCATAGCCCTCGTGTACTTACTGTACCATCGACAAATGAAAAGATAATATAGGGTCGTCTTGGTCTAGTGGTTATCGCCTCTGACTGCTAGTCTCAAGAACCAGGTTCGATTCCGGGTGTAACCCGAAATTGAATTTCTGGTAGCTGGCCCAGGCAGACACAGCCTTTCATCCTCTCGGGGTAGATAAATTGTGTAGGCGAGCTTGGAATGCTGCTTGCTGGGGTCCACTCTGCCCAGTTAGCATGTTGGCGATAGTGCGGCAAATGAGGAGGTGGGCCTATTCCATTATGAGGTAGGTAGCCGATCAAGTCCTGGCAGACGCCAGCCTGTGGAATGTGGCCTCCAACAGGCAGCATTACAGCAACTCAAAATTTCCACAAGTTGTTCCATACAATAAAAAAAATCCTACTGCTTGACCACTAGTTCAAAGACAATATCTGTAAACTCACTCTAAGCCATACAGAGAAAGTTTTCTCCAACTGTAATCATTTGGTGGCTGAAAAGAGACCAATGACATTTATTTTGTTGTTGATAACATAAAAAATAATCGTTTTGATTGCATGAAAACAAAACTACTAATTTTAAAGAAGTAATTATCTTGATTTTAAGAAAAAGTAATTAATTACACTTAATCAATTGTCAAGTTTTGCATGTACTGTGCCTAAAAGAGTGTTGATATGGCCACAAATTCATTGTTTCAGAGCATAAACAAGAGACTTTGAAGACTTTGAACTGAGCACTTAAACAGAAAAACTACTATCTATAGAAAATTATTTTAATTAAAAAACACATAATACTTTTTCATTGCAGAGAATTTCACTCCAATTAGTCACGTTTTTAATCAACTAACATGAGGAAAGTGTTTTTCTATAATTGATATTGTTGGTGACTATTGGCAAAAATATAGAGCTACTTCTGCTTTTACAAAATGGTATTTTTTCAGCAGGTATAAAGCTCATGTGTCAGCCATCATTTTGAATATGACCAATGCCAAAAAATATAACGTTGAATTTCATCGGGTCACAAATAATGGAGATGATCATTATGAAAGTATGACGTTGAATTATACAATCGATAAGAATCCAACATTTCGTTCCTACAATCCATTCACTGGGGGCTTCTTAGCTCAACCTAATACCGTGCCCTGGATTATCGGCTTATCGTTCGGATATGCTGTTCTATTGAATGAGTCTGAAGTCAGTGGAATAGGTCGCGAGGACAGGACACGTTTCGTTTTGACCACCGGTCCATGCATCAGGTATTCACAGTGATAAGTGTTTGTGTTCAAAGTGGTGTAACTTCTGTCATGCACATTTCTGATTTTCAGCAACTCCTCAGAGCATAACTATGCATCTGCAGGGTCATACTTCAAAGATTTGCATGGACACTTCAAACAGACGCAAAAAATTGTTCACAGTCATGTGGATGCAGAACTGAAACTGAGGATTTACGAATTGATTGATGATATTATATTCAATGATCAAGTTCAACCGCTGAGTCTGGGGATCAACAAATACATTAATCTACAAAGCAAAAGTCTTTTTACTGTAAAGTATGATACTAGTAAGCATGAGAGGATTTCCATCCAAGCAGAAAAGTATATTTGATAGATGTATTGTTTTTAAAATTTGAAGGATAATTCTCCCCTATTTTGAAAAAATCGAAAATTTTACTAGATATGACGCACATTCCTCTAACTTTTATACCACTGCAAACTGATTTGTTATGGCTAAATACCAGCGCAGAAGACATTCCACTCCGAATCGAGACCAAACAGCCTTTTCAATATAAGAACATTGATATTCCGGATAAGGTAAATATGGCAATATTATTACTGGTTGCAATTTTCTAACAAAAGCCAAGATAATTCTTGTCTGTCCAATGGGTTCCCCAATGTAAAGATATGACACCAAAACCAGAAGTATATATATATATTGTGATAGTTTCTAGAAACTTTAGAATGTCACTTAAACAAACTAAAAATACGTAAGCATAGAAAAAACAAAGAGATCCTTTCAAAATAACTTATGGCCAATACTTTTGGGCAAATGTATATGACATTGTTTAATTTAAATTGATTGAACTGCTTTTAAGCCATTTTTATTCTAGTAAGGTTAGTGTAGTTCTTATTCATTTCACATTTTTTTTTATTATATATAACCATTATTTCAATAGTAATGTTAGGCTGCTGTAGGTGAAAGTTGATGTAACTGGCCTTTGGGTTTAGACAAAGGAAGTTGCAACAGTTCTGACCACAGGCTAACAAAAACAATAAACTAAGAACTCTCTCAGATGTTTCACCAGATACTCGCCAGAACTTTCACCAAACCTCAGGCAGAACAACTTGGCACGTACCTCAGAAGATCCTACCCAAGTCTCCAATCCTAATCTTATAAGAGCCTCCCCTGCGCTCACAAAACAAAACAACTTGCAGGCCCAACTTGTATTGGGTGACGACGAGCTATGCCACAAAATAATAATAATAACAAAAAATATTATAAATAGGGCGATGGCGGGGATGCTCCACAAACATAATCTTTTTTAACACTGACAAACAAACATAAAAATCGCGAAACAGTGGCCACATATATCTATGCAAATATTCTTTTTCTTTTTTCGATACTTTTCGCCGCGTCCAACCGCCTGGGCACTGACACCGGAAGCTGAACACGTGCACCTGAGGCCACCCCAACAGTAAGAAGCTATGCTATTTCACGACCATAACTGACTAGCTAGATAAGCTATTAGTGTCACAACAAGTTTGATGAAAAGCTACCTTTGACCAGGAAATATTGGCTGTCAAACAATCATGTAGTATTTTGAACATACAGTCATGTGTGAAGTAAACATTTTTATGATTAATGTCCTTGGTCTAGGTTATTTCCTGTCATTTGGTTATAATGTCTGGATAAAAACTAAATTTTTTTTTAGGAAATAACTTGTAGTCCCCTAATAGCATGCGATGAAGTTACCGAAACATGTGACTTAATAGGACTGCAGAATTAATCGGAAGATGCAGAAATATACTTCACCATAGCACCACATTTCAATTGGATGAATGAGGTTTTGTGGCGAGCGATGTTAGGTGATTGGTAGCACGCATAAAGTGTATGCTATAATTTCGCAAGATGGATATTTCATGTTTAGAAACAATGTGTAGTCTTACATAGAAACTGTAAACGATGTTATGGATGTTTTTTTGGTTTTGATTTTTTGTTAGTGGGATAGTTAGGTGAATAATAAAAAAGTGTTTCAACTGTCACAGTAAGTGGTTGGTAGTCACCTAAGCATACATAACTGACCATAGGAATGGCATCCAGAGGGGTACTGTAGGTAGGGGATAAGTGTACCCTTGACCTTGGCACCTACTGTGAGCAAGAGGGGCACTTGCGTAGCAGCAGTTGACACCTGCATAGCCAACAGGTTGTCTCAGGGAGATAATCCAGATGGAGTTTATCATGAGAGATGTGCCTGTTAGTCGAGCCAAGCATTTCCATGCAATAGAAGTTTCTTGGGTTATTGACAAGTTGTCCCAAAGACGTGACTCTATTTGGAGGTCCACTTTAAGAAGAACCAGTGGATGATACAGGCGGTCACTCTAAGCTGTTAGAGGTTGACCTGAGGGGATGAAGATACTCCGGATGGATGAATACAGAAAAGAGTACTTACAAGAGATTGGAGCCGACTTTATTCAATATAAAATAGGTGACGGGTAGTGCAGAATGCCAGAGCATGAAACTGGCTCAAATCTCTAACGACTATGAAAATACAATGCTAAAAATCCTAAAAGATTGAACCCAACTCAAGAGCATGATAAGTTTATATACTCTGTGAGTTGATGACCAGATGACGATGATGCTCTGACTTCTCTTGATGTGAGTGAGAAGTAGCACATGTTAGAGTGTGTGTAGCATTTGAATGTAGACATCAGTCGCATCGGGCCTGAGGATAGAGAGACAGGGCCCCAAAAGGGCCGAAAATAACTAACTGATTAGTCACCCCAGAGGGCACAAAATTGCGATCAGACACTCAATCAAACAGATAAAAATATGATACAAAGTGACAGCAAAGTGCAAAAAAAATTTACGTAATCAAAATGTGCACATTGATGTGAGGCACTCTGCTTCATAAAAATCTGAAATTTTTGTTTTGTTAGTAGTAGTAGTGGGATGGGGCCCTTGCACCATATTCAGGGGGCAGGAAGTAGATAAGCCCACAGTCCAGAGATACATTGGTTGTACATAGGCGGGGTTTAAGCATAAGTCAGCTTTCAGGTGGAAAAACTGGGAGTCAGTTGAGAAGTTTGTAGGTTGGTGGATTACCGCTATAAAAGATTTTCTTGAGAAAAACTGGCAAACAATGTGCAACAGTAGTGTTCTCATGTTTTTTTTATTTCTTCTTCCCTTTGATGTGCTTTCCTCCGAGAAATTTACAATACATACTCATTATATAGAATTTATGTGGATACTTAATACTCATTAAAGTGAAGGTAAGTGTACACTTGCAGAATACTACAATAGGTGTTGTAGTGTGTTTCCGCCGATTTTGCCATTTTTTTGTCAATCCGCGCATAAGGCCCACAAGTACCAAGTGGAGTGAGCAACGTGGAACATCAACAGTCGGCTTACTGTAGCACATGTCGGTAGGCGTGCCCTGGCTCTCTCATGGTGCTTTTTTTCATAGTGTCTTTTAACGTACATTTTCCATTAGTAAACACGTTGTACTCATTGCCTCCCTGCATGCTCGTCTTATGTTTGTTTTCCTCTAGTGCGTGGGAGTGAGTTGTTTATAGTCTCGCCCAGCCGCTTTTGTAAGTAAGTGTTTTTCTTTTATTGCATAAGATAATATTGAAGAAAGGTTTTCCTTTCTTGTGTTCATCTTATTTTGGGAGACAATTAAGGAAGTATCTTTTCCTTGATTGGTTGGGTTATTAGTGTCGGGTTTAAGTACTATTAATTAAGTTAATCAGGTAAGCATGGGCGTGGGAAATACATACATTAAGGACGAACCCTGGAATCCCAATCCTGCCTTAATCATCAGCCCCCGACTCATCCACAAATACAACATAGGCATATACTTCTACTTTCTCTTAAACTCGGGCTCAGGAAGCGGTAAAAATAAAATGTACGGTCGCAGTAGAAGCTCAAATCGTTCTGATGTGGCTGCTGTTCGGCCCATTGTATGTAAGGTTTGTTGAGGTTTATCGATTCGGGGTACAGTGGGGGTTCATTGGCTGCGGAGGCAGAAGAGGTTGACGGTGTTGTCATGTTGAAGAATAATTTTTTGAGAGCAGCTCGAAAATAGGACTATTGCGGGCGGAAGCGAGAAATAGAAATGAGATAGTAAAAGAATAAGCCGCTGAAAAGTGAAAAAAGTGTAAAGTAAGAAAATGCAAAACTACAGTTATGAAAAAGCAATACAAACAACACTATGTAAATGGGAGCTAAAATCAACCTTTTCCCAGTTAGTCTTATGAGAGTGAATGCAGCCAGGGTCGGGCCGAAGTAAACGGAATGGCCTCGCGCGGAACAGAACCTAACCTTAAAGAAGATACCCCCTCCTACGGATAAAGTGTGGAAAGGGGGAAATATATAGGGCGATGTTGTATAGTTGGTAAAGTGTTTGCTGGTGGTGAATTGGGTGGGGGAAACAACCGAACGGGTTACACTTAGTCCACAGTCGTTGTCTCCTCGAAATTGTTGCCAGGATCTAAATTAATCAAAATGCGGGGATTATGTACAACTCAGCGTGATGAGCGCCGTATCACCAAAGAAAATTTCAAATCAAACTATTGACTGCATGAAGTGTGAGGCAAACACGGTCCACTGGCTTCGAGTTCAAAAGATTTCTTTGGCCGGGCGGGGTATGAATGGTTTCAAACGTAGCATTGAAACCGTTCGCAACCATCTGGGGGCATTGAGTGAATCGATAGTGACGACATTTTCAGCTAAGTGGGACGTATCAGTGATCATAAAAGGACCGATAAAGTCAGGTTGAATTTTGTTTGCTTTTGGTGTGTTGGTCAAAAGGACAAGGTGCTTGATGGGGAGGTCGCATGTTCGGGCTTTTCGATTGAAATATTCTTTACTGACCACCGCAGCTTTATCAAGGTTAGTCTTGATTTTTTCGTGCATTTTAAGTTGTGCCTGCATAAGGATATGCTGATACGCGTGGTAATTGAGCGACAACGTGAGTCAATGGGCGCAATCATAATCAAAAGTTATGCTTGGCTCATAGCCTTGTAGTAGGTTGAAGGGCGAATGGCATGTAGCCATATGCAATGTGGCTTTTAGCTGAACACAGCCTACAACAAATAGCGTTCCCAATTATCCGGATCGTGGGCCGTGTACTTCTTTAGTTGCACGATTAGTGTTTGGTTGAAGCGCTCAACCATACCCTTGCACCGGAGGTGGTAGGCTGTTGTTTTGACTTTTCTGATCTTGAGAAGGTCGCAAATATCCTGCATCAAGTTTGATGTAAAACATCCACTATGATCGAAAAGAAGTACAAGCGGGCTACCATGCCTTGTTCACCAAACATTCGACAATCGTGGAGGCTTTTTAAACAGGGATGGGATGTGCCGAAACCCATTTGGTGAAATACTCCTGAAAAACAATAACGTAGGGGCGTTTCTCACCTACTGGTGTTGTATTCGTAGGTTTGGTCGGGGCGATGAACCGTGGGCAGGATTGGGATTCCGAGGTTGCGTCCTTAATGTACGTGCTTCCCACACCCACGTTTACCCGATAAATCAATTACTGGCACTTAAACCCCAACCCTAATTACCCCAACAATTAAAGAAGGATCTGTTTTCTTTAATTGTCTCCCTTGTTATGCTAGATTGGAAGGCGAGGACTTTCCTACCTTTTAATACTGCACAATAATAACCGACACTTACCTGAACAAAACGAAGACGGGCGAAAAAGAATAAAAACAAAATCAACTCCCATGCACGGGCGAGAGAAAAGGCAAAAGGCGTCGTGGGAGGCGGCGAGTATAGACTAGTGGTGGCCAACGGGGCGCACAACTAGTAAGTAAACATATAAAATTCTAACACTAATAACAATAATTGAGAGAGACCAGCGCACGCGTACCGACGTGCGCTACAGTAAGATGGCTACTGGTGGTCCGCGTTGCTCTCTCCACTTGCCACCTGCGGGCCTCTAACGCGCTTTGACAAAACGATAAAAAATCGGCGGAAAACACACTACAACACCCCTCCCCCCTTGCAGTAGATCGCCCTAAGGGATCGTCAAGAAATACCGAAAAACATGCAAGGGGAAGGGCTCCGCCACTACAGGCTGTCACCGGGGTTGCCGAAAGATTCTTCGGCGTCACACAGCGGGGCCGGCGGAGTTGTTGGGGTAGTTTGAGCCGATTTTTGGGGTGGCGGCAATAGTGCGTCCAGCAGCCGAGGCAAGGACAAAGAGCGGTGCAAGTGGGGGCGTGTAGGGGGCCACCGGCAGTCATCTTACTGTGTGGTTGCAGCGTTGGCTGCATGTGCGCTGGAAACACTAGTACAAAAATAATAAAGCACGAACGAGATTAGAAATTAAACAACCGGTATTAAATGAGGTTAAGAAAAAACAAAAACAAAGAAAACAACGTTACTGTACAAGAAGCTTTTTCTAATGGCGGCGTCGGTGGCGAGTATCGGATGCGGATCGGTAGTCTCGAGGAGAATCGCGGCGGTCGCATTCGTTTCGTCGGTATCGATTGTTATGGTAGCCGTGTGGATCGGAGGGTCGTCGTGGCCATCAAAACGGATATTACGGGAGTAGCGGTTTCGACCGTAATCAGCAGTATCCCGGAGGCGTGAAGACGAGGTATACGTTTGAGGTTGGAGCAGCGAGAGTGGGTTGACGCCTCGAGGCGGTAGCTGAGTGGTGATTAGTGACGGGCGATCGAACGGCAACCCTGTTGGCAGCAACAGTCGTGGTGGCAGTAGATTCCACTGGGCAGAAAAGTCGTGCCGACGCAGCAAAGGTGCGGGGGGATCCATCTCGCTGTGATACTGCAAATAAATTTGTTGAATGTCGGCGATTTCCGGCGGTTGTGGAAACGGGGCGTAGCACGGATAAGCCATCCAACTGTCTATTAGCCTGACAGCAGTGTTATAGGCTTGTAGCAGACACGAGGGGTTATCCAAACCGCGGGCTTCGTATAGGAAAAGGGCCAAGTGGGCGGTGTGAATGGCATCAACGACGCCGAGCTTCTCAGCCCAAAGGCCAGCGACCCATCTCAATATCAGAGTGGCCACGTCGTGCGAGATGGGCGGTTGTTGTTCTTGATATGCGGGGTGGTAATGGTCTCGAAAATATTGGTACAACGCGAGCGAAGCGTTCGTAGCACGGATGTGCACGGGTATGATGATGGGAATACCAAGGCGGCCGAAGAAGTTGATCAATACCATTTCGTGCAGCGTGCGCGGCGAGAAAAACTCGACGGCGGGATCGATATTTGGCGGGTAGCCAGGCATTACTAGCGTAACGCAATGCGGCGAATCGGTGGTTTGGAGACGCGTATAATTTGGTAATCATGTAGCTTCGCTAGGCAACCGGGGTTTGATGGTTGGTGCGGAACTTGGTGGCGGAGGAACTCCAAGAACCGGCCTAGTGGCGATGATCACTGGCGGCTGTTTGAACGCAGCAACCGGAGCCAACGTCGGGGCCGTAGGCCGCAGCGACGTTGTGTGGGTTACCCTAGTCGTAGCAGCAGTTGTCTGAACTGTAGGCGGTTGCGATGTAACCGTTGGCGGAATCCTGGTGGCAGTTGACGTGGCGGCATCCACGTCCATAGGAGGCAGTGGAAGCGGAGCTTTGAACACGTCCTTCGGCGGGTTTTTCAAAGCTTCCAGACTTCATTGGATTTCAGCGTCCCTATGCAACGGGCTAATAAAGTCCTTCAACTTGGGCGGTGACCGGCGGAACTGTTGGTGATGTGGCTCTTCGTAGAAACCAGTTGAATGTACCTGGCATGTTTGCTCGCTTTGAGTACGGTGCGGCGGTACATCATCGCGGCGTTCTTGTTGATGGCTGTCGCTGCTTGGGAATTTGTTGTGTTTCTCTACGGTGGCGATCATCACGGGAGTGAGACTTGTGACGTGAACGGTGGCTATCGGGTTGATGAGCAGGCGGCGGTTTCGTTGCCAGCACTGCTGTTTTGGAGGACGCGATTTTGGGTTTCGGCGTTGACGTGGCGTGCGAAGATCTTTCAGCCTCTTAGCGGGCTCTCTATTTATCGTGTTGTTCGTGGCCTCGAGTTGTACGTTCGCTGGGCGTTCTGCCGGGCTCAGCAGGCGAAGTGCTGGGTGGCGGCGTACGCCGCGTGCTCGGTTCGTCCGTTGTTCGTGTTTTGTGGGATTTGCGGTACGCCAATTCTTCCTGAAGGTGTTGTTTTCGCTTTGTTGAGTGTTCATACCGGCCGGGTCTTCGGATAGGATTATCATAGCGATCTAGAGCCGGCGCGGACGTGCTGGGAGCCTGTGGGGTTTGAACATCCACAGGCGCCGTCGGCAGCATTAGAGTCGCGGGTTGCGGCGGTTGCGGCATCGGTTGCAGTTGCGATGTGATCGGCGGCCGTAAAGGAGCCGGTGCTTGCACGACGGGTTGGGCCATCACTGGAGCCGTTTGGGCGACTTGCAGGACCAGGGCGATCAACGTCTGTGGAGGCAGCAAAATGCGTTGTATCTCTTCTTTCAACGTTTTGGGGTAGTCTTTCCAATGATGTTCCGGGAACAACATTCGGGGCGGTGGCGGCGGGAAATGATACGCTGCGAGTGCTGCGGCCAAGGCGTCCAATTGAGTAGCTGAAATAATCTGTTGCGAAAAACGTACGGGAGCACTATACCTGGCTGCCGCAATGGTAGCAATTATCGGAGGTCCCGGCAAAACTGCCTGTGTTGCCAAATATATTCGTGGGTCCACGGCAGGTGCCGTGGTCGGTATTGTAGTGGCGGGTTCTATAAGGGCGACTTCCATAGACGTGGATTGATCCACCGTGCTTTCTTCGGGTATATCGGTCAACATTTGTTCTGACGTCATAGTTTCCGAATCAATCGCGGCAGGTTGGATGGGAGTAGATTCGTCCATCGGAGCCGGGGCAATATTGGAAATTTCGTCGAGCGTGAGTTTCAAGAAATCGGAGATCTGCGTAGCGGTTGCCGTTATATCAGATGGTGCAGCGGGCATAGGAAGGGCCTACGCCTCTGTTGACGGCGGCAGCTTCGCTATGTTGAGATCGAAGACTGGCATTTCGAGTAGCTCGTCATCGGCGGGCTCGACTTCGACATCGATGGGGCATTCGAGTAGTTCCTCGGCAGTGAGCGTTTACACCGAAGCTGTAGTCGGCATGGGGTACGCGTACACCGGCGCGGGGAACGAAAAATGGTTTTGAAAATCAATGAGCGCAATAAACGATGAGTAAAAATGGAAACGGCTGTGCAGATTGGCCGTAGAGTCGTGTTCATCGATTTCGATTTCTTCGACGGACGTTTCCATGTGGAAGTCTTCGTTGAACACAATCGGGCGTAACGCAAACCGATTGCAAATATACGCGCCGGGATTGCTAGGGAAACACGGTTCGCGTTCCGGGATGCAATTCATCCAATTCGTAAGGAGCAAGTTGGGGTTGCCCTCGCTGCGATACCACATACACTCGTAGAACGCGGCGCATATTTCTGGTTTCATTGATTGAGCGTGGCGAAGCAGTAGGTCATTGGTAGAGGTGTATTCTGCGGGGGAACAGGGCGACGTGAGGAGTGCGGCCAGCGGCATGAAAGAAGTTAGCTTTTGGAACCAGTCTCCGTCCACCTGTAAAAAATTAAGAATGGTGGAGGGGTGATAATGATAATGAGTACCCTAATAGGTGCGCTCGCGTAGGGGTTGATCGGCGGCTACGCGTTCTGATCAGAGATCGTCAACCTCGTGAGGAAGCGGCGGTAAATTGGGGTGGTTGTATGGCATTTGATCGCGGATGGCCAACTTGTATATCGGAGAAACCGGAAAGTTGAGCAGCTCAATGATCCGATCGGTGAGATTGCTCTTCATGGCCGACATGATGGCTGCTTGAAGGCATTTGGGATCGTCCAACATGGATCGTGGTCTGAGAGCCAGATCTTCGTCTTCGGAAACGTCCGGTGATTTGTTCCACTCGTCTTTTTGTTTCTTTTTCTTTTTCTTTGGCGCCTTGGGAACAGGCAGAAGCTTCGGGTGGGTTGTGCGCATTAAAGCTTTGACGTCCCAGAAGCCGTTGGTTACCCTTCCTAAACAAAAAGACTGACCCTGGTCGGACGCTGTGCAATCATACATGAAAAATTTGTAAGCCGAAAGAACTTCGTCCGGCATAATCGCGGGTAAGGCGACTTGCAATGTCCTCAGGTATATTCGGTTGGCGTAGTCGGGGGGTAAGGCATCCAACAACGCAACGTTGTGAAAGGTGGCGATAACGTATTCGGCGAGGTGGTCGATTTCGGCGGCATCCAGCGAGTCGTGGGGAAACAACGCGGGGGGGGGGGGGGGGTTGTAAACCTCGGGAATGAAGCCCTAGCGACCAAAAGCCAAAAACAACAGCAACGGATAGTAAGCATCGAGGGCCGCGTAGGCAAGGACGTGGGATTGCAAGAACGACGTCGTCGGGTTGTTGAAGAAACGCAGGGCTGACAGGAAGCGTAGCGTGAGCTTTGAAACGTCCAGGGCCCACATGGCGGAAACGGTTGCTTTTAGCGTACGTTTTTCGGGGAAGAAGCCAATTCCTCCCACCAGCTCGTACAGTGGCGGGGATATGTCGATATTTCGAATAACGCGGTACGCGTCGAAATGAATGGCTTTTACGACAGGATCTTTGTTTTTCTTTTGCCGATCGGTCTGGAATTGAGTACCCAGGAGAGCATATATTCCCGCCCAGTCGTCCGCTTTATCGAAGGAGACTATGATGGTGTGTTTGCCGTCGACTAGGGAGAATAGCCCGGTCCAATCTTCCGGGGTGGCAGTGAACGTTTCGAAGACAAACATCGTGCCGTTCGGGAATGCGAGTTGAATGTATCGAGGGTAGCTAGACGCCATGGGGTCGGCTGGCATGGGCACGGTAAACTGGAAATGTTTCATATCGGCGGCTATGATCGATTCGGTGTCGAAGCCGACCAGCGTATAGCCACGGAAGTTTGGTGTGGGTTGGGTGGCCAAGGCCTGCCCCAAACTTCCGGGTGAAAGAAATATCGGTGGCGGCAACCCATTTGGGGGTTGTGCGTACATGGATATGTACCACGATTCTTGATCAGCGACGCGTGTCAGGCGTTTGACGTTGTTCTCTAAACAAGAGCGAGTGCGATATTTAACATGTGACGTATGGGGCACCAAATCGGAAAAGCGAAATGGAGGTTAAAGGATGATTATAACGTGAAACCAGGAGGGAGGTGCCGTGTTGCTTTTGATTCGTTAGGAGAACACATGCTCTGACAAGACGTTGGCTTGGGCGGCGATGTCACCTTGATGGGCGCATTTGGACAACTGGATCGGGCTATGATAGCGAGATGACGAGAGTTGTCGTATGCAGAAATCAAAGCAGCGGCCGGTTGTGGGCTGAGGAGGCCACAACTTGACGATGGCAAGGATTGCGGCGGCTGACCATGGGTCCTTGGTGCAAAACTATGGAGTGGGTGAGTTACCCATGGGATCCCAGGCAAAAAGAGCATGCAAGAATAAGCAGCAAAAGCATAAAATGTGAGAAAAATACCGTCGCAGGCGAAGCTTAGATCGTTTTGGTGGGGCTGCTGCTCGGCCCATCGTACATATCATTCGTTGACGTTGATTGATTCATGATACGGCGGGGGCTTGTCGGCTGTGGAGGTGGATCCAGTCGATGGCGTTGTCATTTTGAAAAATAAATTTTAAGGAGCGGCTGGAAAATGCGACTATTGCGGATGGAAGCAAAAAGTGGAAATGAAATAGTAAAAGAATAAGCCGCTGAAAGGTGAAGAAAGTGTAAAGTAAGAAAATGCAAACACTACCATTACGAAAAGCAACACAAACACCACTATGTTAATGGGGACTATAATCAACCTTTCCCAATTAGTCTTATGAGAGTGATAGCGGCCAGGGTCGGGCGGAAATAAACCGAATGGCCTCGCGCCCCTCCTATCATAAAACGTGGGGACCGCGGCAAGACGTAAGGTGATGTTGTAAAGTCAGTTGAGTGTTTGTAAAAGACGGGTCGATGGGAAGTGTTTGGAAACTGCCGTAGATCCTTGCTTGCCAACGAAGTCGCCATGATCTAAATTAAACAAACGTAAAGATTATTTACAACGTGGCCTGATGAGCGCCGTATCACAAAAGAAAAAAAAAATTTTCAAAGCAAACTATTGCCGGCGAGAGGTGTGGGGCATACGTGGTCCACCTTCTTCGTTGTCGAACACGTCCTTTGCGGGTCGTGGAACAAACGGTTTTAGACGCATTATGGAGACGGTTTGCGGGGGGCCGGGCGCATCGAGTGAGTCAATGGTGACAACGTTTGCGGCTGCGCGGGAGGCGTCCGTGATTAGAAAGGGTCCGATGAAGTGGGATTGAATTTTGTTGGCTTTGCGCGTATTGGTTAAAAGAACTAAGTCGTTGATGACGAAATCGCGTTTTCGGGCTTTGTGATCAAAGTATTCTTTGCTGGCGACGGCTGCGGTGTCGAGGTTAGCTTTGATTTTTTCGTGCATATTAAGTTGCGCTTGCGTAAGAATATGCTGATAGGCATCGTAATTCAACGGCAGGGTGAGTCGGCGTGCGCAATCGTAGTCGAAGGTGATGCGCGGTTCATATCGACGTAATAAACTGAAGGGCGAATGGCGGGTAGCTGTGTGCAGCGTGGCATTGTAGGCGAAGAGGGCGTAGGGCAAGTAGCGCTCCCAGTTGTCTGGATTGTTGGCCGTATACTTTTTTAGCTGGGCGATCAATGTTTGATTGAAACGTTGGACCATTCCGTTGCACTGGGGGCGGTATGCTGTCGTTTTAACCTTCTGAACTTTGAGAAGCTCGCATATATCTTGCATAAGCTTTGATGTAAAACATCCACCTTGGTCGGAGAGGAGGACTAGCGGGCGACCGTGCGTGAGGACAACGTTGTTGATGAAACATTCCACTATTGTTGAAGCTTTTTGATCTGGTATCGGGTGCGTGGACACAAATTTTGTAAAGTAATCCTGAAAAACAATAACGTATGGGCGTTTCTCACCTACAGGCGAAATGTTGACAATGTCGGTTGCCACGATTTTGAATGGGTGTTTGGGTTGAATTGGCAGCAGTGGCGGAGGTGGTGATGTGTGCGGCGTTGTTAGTTGGCAAATTTTGCAAGTTTTAATCCAATCGCGAACATTTTCTTCCATGCAGGGCCACCAAAAGTGAGCTTTAATTGCTGCTAGCGTGTGGTTTGTTCCTTGATGATTCAAAATTTTCGCGCCGTGGAATTGGTGAAGAGTTTAGTCGACCATGGAGGCGGGTACGACTAATTGCTTGACCTCTTTAAGTTGACGATACAAAATTTGGTCTTCGAGGAAGAAAATCGGTGGGTGTTTGGCGGCGTTATCTGTTCTGAGGGTGGCGATAATTTTTGTTATGGCTGGATCCGCGGCTTGAGCTTTCAAAACTTCCTCATGAGCGGCGATTGTAATGACCTCGGCTGGGGGCAGTTGGTGGTCGACAGCTGTTGGCATCGAATTAGAGAGTGTGGGTTGACTGATGGTCTTTTTCCTCATTGCACGGGTGATGGCGTTGATTTCGGCATCGACTTCCGTGGGTGGTGAGGCTGCTGCTGTGTGTATTTCCGGTACCGTTAAGTCGGTGTCCGTAGTTGCACCAACAGGGTGGAAATTCTCACGGAAAATCGTGGCAGTCAAATTTTCGGCGGTCTGGATTGGGGATTTGTCGCAGTCATCCTTCCTGGACAAGAAATCCGCACAAGCGTTGTCTTTTCTCTTGACCTATTCAACTTTATAATCGTAGTCCTGGAGGCTAATCGCGAAACGTTGGAGGTTGTGAGTTTCGATGTTTTTTGTCTTTGAGCCATTCGAGTGGCTTGTGATCGGTTCGGACAATAACTTTTTGGCCGTACACATAGTGGCGGTGCATCTGGAAGCCGTAGACAATGGCGAGGCATTCACGCTCAGTTGTACTGTAGCGGGTTTCGGCATCGGTGAGTATGCGGCTATTGTAGGCCATGACCCATTGATCATTTCCATATTCTTGGTACAAAATTGCTCCGATGGCGGTCATACTGGCATCCGTTTGAATAACGAATTGGGCTTTGACATCATAGAGTGGATAGCGAAGGAACGGCAATGTCGTGAGAGTCGTCTTGATAGCTTCGAATGCGACATGATGTTCATCCGTGGCAATATATTGGGCGTCTTTTCGTAGAAGTCCGTACAAAGGACTGGACAAGGTTGCCAAATTCGGGATAAAGCGTTTGCACCATTGGACTAAACCTAAAAAACTTTGCATACCTTTTTTGGTCTTCGGGAATTCATATTCGGCGATGGCTTTGACTTTCTCCGGATCGGCAGCGATTCCGCGGGCGCTAAGGAGGTGTCCCAAAAACTTGACTTGCGGCGGCAGGAATTCGCACTTGTCGGGTCGAAGCGTGAGATTGGCTGCGCAGAGGGCGTCGAAAACGATTTGTAGATGCTCCAAATGTTCTTCAAACGAATTCAAAAAGATGATGATATCGTCGATGTAAACGAGGCAAATTTTCCATATGTACGGTCGGAGGATTCTTTCCATTAAGCGTTGGAATTCCGTGGGCGCGTTCGTAGCCGAACTAGTTTTCCAGGCTGATAAAGAAACGTAACAGGCGTTTATTTGTTGCGGCGCCGTCGATAATCAACGGGTGCATATTGTCCACGATTGTTTTGATGCGGCTATCTTCCTCACGATGAGACGTGCGCGGCATGTCGTATGGAGGATGCGGATGTTCATAATAATCCTCTGGTGGGTAATCTGAGAAACCAAAATGGTTTGCCGTGGGCGGTGGGCGTCTCTGAAGCGCGGAACGGTGTAAATCTTCATTGGGGCGCGTAGTGCGGGCGAATTCGTTATTATACAGGGTATCCGTCGACGGTGCTTTGGGTTTAACTTGATTTGGTAGTCTGCCAAAGACTGGAGCCGGTTCAGTTTCACGGAGAGTTTCGTTTGGGATATAACTATCTCTTGTTTCCTCGCTGTGAAACCGTGAGGACACCGGCAGCGGTCTTGGTGTGGGCGGATTGCGCACATTAGTTGGGGCGGCGGTTGTAGAAATCAATTGTTGCATTTGCTCGGCAAGTGCAGTGAAACGTGCATTAGTGGCTTTGGTTTGTTCCTGGATTTCGCGTTGGACACGTAATTGCTGGGCTTGGAATTGGTCGGAGACGGCGCCGATAATTTGATCGATCGTTTGTACAGTAGGAATGTTGTTGGTTATGCGTGCGGTGGCGGTGTTGAGTTGGTCCAGCGCCTGGCGTGCTTCAATTCGAAAATTTTGAACTTCGTTGGGGTTTGCGATGGCTAGGCTGCTGCGGTGATTGTTTACTGAAGCACGGGTGGCGGCTGGGGCTTGCGGTGGTTCGATATTGACAAAGGATTCGGAGGAGTCAGTTCTGGGGACAGTCTGGTCATTGTTACTTCGGGTCAGGGCACTTGGTGGCGGCATTTGCGGTGCGGGCGGCGCATTAGGGCAATTTTCGGCGGCGGTAAGGAGGTTTTGATTTAGCGACCGAGGGGGTTGAGAATTGATCATCGCTGCGGTTGTGGGAATGAGCAGTACTTGCGGTTGTGCCGTCCCGTCCAGCGCGGGAGTACTGAAATTAGACAAGGGGGGATTATGGGGCCGGAGGCTTACCGTGGGTCCCGCTGTCGATTGCGTAATACTTGACGGTCGCACAGCATTTGGTCAAAACTTAGGGCGCAGCGTGCTGCTGTGGCGGCGTTCGGAGAACTGAATCGCGACGGAAAGCGGGTGAAGTCCGGCGGTGTGTGGCTTACTGTTGGCATCTTTTTCCGCAGGGTATAATAACCTCTTTTGTACCCTTTGGCGCAACTGTGGCGAGGTCGAATTTTGGACTCTCTGAGCATTTTCGGATGCAACGCAACGGCAGGGAGAGGCAGCGTACAATCCAAGCGGTCACCAGTGTTGTATTCGTAGGTTTGGTCGGGGCGATGAACCGTGGGCAGGATTGGGATTCCGAGGTTGCGTCCTTAATGTATGTGCTTCCCACACCCACGTTTACCCGATAAATCAACTACTGGTACTTAAACCCCAACCCTAATTACCCCAACAATTAAAGAAGGATCTGTTTTCTTTAATTGTCTCCCTTGTTACGCTAGATTGGAAGGCGAGGACTTTCCCACCTTTTAATACTGCACAATAATAAAGGACACTTACGTGAACAAAACGAAGACGGGTGAAAAAGAATAAAAACAAAATCAACTCCCACGCACGGGCGAGAGAAAAGGCAAAAGGCATGGTGGGAGGCGGCGAGTATAGACTAGTGGTGGCCAACGGGGCGCACAACTAGTAAGTAAACATATAAAATTCTAACACTAATAACAATAATTGAGAGAGACCAGCCCACCCGTACCGATGTGTGCTACAGTAAGATGGCTACTGGTGGTCCGCGTTGCTCTCTCCACTTGCCACCTGCGGGCCTCTAACGCGCTTTGACAAAACGATAAAAAATCGGCGGAAAACACACTACAACACTGGCAATATGCTGACAATATCAGTGGCAAGGATCACAAAAGGGTGCGTGGGCTGGATCCATAGGAGCAGGAGAGGCAGTGGCATGGCGTCGTCAATTGGCAAATCTTGCATGACTTGATCCAGTCACGGACGTTTTCCTCCATGCGGGGCCACCAAAAATGGGTTTTGATTGCTGCTAATGTACGACTGGATCCTTGGTGGTTCAAAATTTTTGCACCGTGGAATTGATGAAGCGTTTGATCAACCATGGATGCAGGGACGACCAATTGCTTGATATCTTTGATTTGTCGATACAAAAGTCCATCTTTGGTGAAGGAAATCAGAGGGGGCTTTGCAGCTTTGTTGATTTGGAGAGAGGCGACGATTGTTGTGATGGCTGGGTTGGCGGCTTGTGCTGGTATGACTTCTTTGTGGGAAGCAATAGTTATGGCTTCGACCAGAGGCGGGCCATAGTCAGCAGCCAATGGCATGTGATCCGAGAGTGTGGGTTGACTGATGGTCTTTTTGGTCACTGCATGGGTGACAGCGTTGATGTCCCCATCAATTTCAGTGGGCGGTGAGACCACTGCTGGGAGTATATAGGGTAGGGTTAGGTCTGCATCAGATAATGCACCAGCAAGGCAAAAATTTTTCCGGAAAATTTCTGTGGTTGTCTTCAGTGTTCAGGATTGGTGGTTTCTCGCTGTCATCTTTTCTGGACAAGAAGTCGGCGCAGGCCTTGTCTTTGCCTTTGACATATTCAACTTTGTAATCATAATCTTGAAGATTTATCCCGAAATGTTGGAGGCCTGAATTTCGGCATTTTTCATCTTTGAGCCATTTGACCTGCTTGTGATCAGTATGAACAATAACTTTTTGACCATACATGTAAGGATGGTACATTCAAAAACCATAGACAATGGCGAGGCGTTCGCATTCTGTTGTACTATATCAGGTTTTGGCATCCATGAGCATGCAGCTGTTGTATGCGATGACCCATTGATTGTTGCCATTTTCTTGGTACAAAATTGCTCCAATAGCAGTCGTACTAGCGTCGGTTTGAATGACAAACTGGGCTTTACCATCGTAGACCGGATAGCTGAGAAAAGGCGATGTTGTAAGAGCTTTTTTGATTCCTTGGAATGCAGCTTGGTGTTCTTCCGTGGCGATGTATTGGGCGTCTTTACCAAGGAGTCCGTACAATGGGCTGGACAGGGTCGCCAATGTTGGGATAAATCGCTTGCACCATTGGACTAAACCTAAAAAACTTTGCATACCTTTCTTGGTTGGCGAGAACTGGTACTCAGCTATGGCTTTGACTTTGTCCGGTTTGGCAGCAATTCTGTCGGCGTTAAGAAGATGTCCCAAGAATTTGACTTGCGACAGCAGGAGTTCGCATTTGTCAGGCCCAAGCATAAGGTTAGCTGCACTGACAGTGTTGAAAACAATTTGTAAATGTTCCAAATGTTCTTCAAAGGAATTCGAGAAAACGATAATATTGTCAATGTAGACGAGGCAAATTTTCCATACATATGGGCGGAGAATTTGTTCCATCAAACCTTGAAATTCGGCAGGTGCGTTCTTCAAACTGAACAGCAAAACTTTGAATTGAAACAAACCTTCTTGGCAGATGAAGGTTGTTTTGTTGCGGGAGTCATTGTCGAGGGGTACTTGCCAATACTGTGCCTTGAGGTCGAGCATAGTGAAAAATTTCCCTTGTCCCATTGCGTCCAAATAGTCGTCAATGTGCGGGATCAGGAATTTGTCACTGGGCCTGACATCGTTTACTCCATTGTAGTCGACAACGGGTCACCAAGATCCATCTTTTTTCTTTACCACGAACAGCTGTGTGGCCCAGGGTGAGGGGAAGTGTTGGATAAAGTCGTTGTCAAGCATCTCTTGGATATGGTGGTGGACAATCGATCTTTGTTCCATCGCCGGGTGGTAATAATGGTGGGATACTGGTTTTGTGGTGCCGGTGTCGATGCTGATGGTCAATTCCTTTGTGAAGGTAGGCTTGTGGCCGGGGAGGCTGAAAACGTCACGGTTTTGTCCTAACATGCGGAGGGCCCTTGCTTTTTGAGCGGCAGTAACGCGCGTTTTTTCAGTCATCTTGTTCAGGGTGAATTCTAATTTTTGATGGTTGGTGTGACAAGGGAACAATTTATCAAGGGCGGCCGGTTCGTGGTCTGTTAAATCGCGGTCTGCAGCAGCGGTTGCTACGTGACAATCTGCGGGGATCCTCCAAAAATCCTCCAAAACAAAATTTTCTATCAAAATTTAGTAAAAAAGCGACTAAAACTGTACGATCATAATGGGTGTCCTGAAAAAATCCGCAAATTTAAAATAAAAGGGATAAAATCAATACCTTTCATGGTGTTTTTGCACAGTGGTCGTACAAAAGCCTTATCTAATTTTTAAGCACTGTTCTATACGGTTGGACAATTGATCCAAATTTTTTGCTTCCCAGCCTTTGGCATAAACTAAGGATATGAGATATGCCCAGAAATCTTCTATAACGCAAACTTATGGGATGTTAGCCGGGTTGTCACACTTTTGGACCAATTGGATATTTTTGGCCCACAAATGATCCAGTAAAATTTTGGTGTAATGTGAACTCGGCTGATCAGGCCAAAACATGTCACCTTGCCCATGATTCTGTCTAATGTAAGCAATAAGCTAATGACAAATATACTGGTCTAAATACTATTGGCCCATTACTGAGTGACCCAATTTATGAATAAACACGCGGCTAAACCCCTTGGAACTGATCACCATCCAAACCAATATTTTTTGCTCAAATTTCGATTTTTTCATAAATTTTACAGAGCTGGGCTTTTCGCTAACATTTGATGTATAAAATCCTCCACTGCCATTAATTGAGGAATGATTTATGGTAAAATAGGATTCATCATCCAAAATAAATTTTTGATCCTGAAATTTTCGATAAAGTGGACGACATTTCATTTTTGCTTTACTAGTTTGATCAAAATTTGGAACCGGAATGCGAAAACATTTATGATACTTTAATTTAAGTTTTTTGGTCACAGTTTCGTGTAATGTTGACTTGCTTGCTTTGAATTTAGAAGCTGCCAAATGAATGGAAATTGACTTTGGAATCATGAAACGCATTTTTTAACTGTTTGAGTTGTAAACCCCTAAAAATCACTTTTGGCCCAGATCCGGATTGAGGTTCCGACGATAATCCTTCATTATATCAATTAATAGTGTCGTAGAGAGTACTTTTGGAAACACCTTCAGCCGTAAAATGATGAATTGTTAATGATTTTTTTCATGCAACTCACAACAAAGATAAAAATACACAAATTACATATGCTTGTCACTTGCCAATCAATTTTGCCCAAGGTCACTTGATTCACATCATGTTTATACTTTATGTTTTTGCCACTTTTTGTTTTACAGTTACTTACTCTTATTTTTGCGTTTCATTCATTATATTTTACATGCATTTGTGTGTGCATTTTTGTGTTTCATTTTGTGTTTTTCATTTCCGTTGCATTTTGTTATTTTCTGTTGCGCATGTAGACTAGAGTATGTAACCCATTAGTTAGAATTTCCGCCAAGATAAGCTCTATCAGCTCTTGGCCATAATTGGAGCATTACATGCACCTCTTATCAGTAAAAACTAGCGACATTTCGCAATGTCAAATGACTAGTTTGGAGATTCTCTCTGTTCATATGTTCATCATGGAGAGTGAGACTCACCCCGAAACTTGACGTATTCCAACTGGAAAATGTGTATGTGATCATAGGCATCAGCGGAAATTTCGGCTGCAGAAGTTAGCTTGGGCATTGTTAGCTCTGCCCAAGGCATACTGTAGGTCTGTGGGGCCTTTTAAAGGGCCTGTTATACCCCCCCCCATACCTGCCCCTATGGGGTAGTCTGATTATAACTGAAGTTTGATCCGTCATTAGTATAATTGGCCAAGGAACATAGAGCGTGATTGTTAGAGTGCGGAGTACTTGCTTCCAAGTCTCACCAGAAAAATAGCATTTGAAAAACTTGCCCCTGGAGATTGCGTTTACTTTGCTGGATAACTGTACCACTGTACTGTTTGTTGGGGTGGCTCCAGATGCACGTGTTCAGCTTCCGGCGTCGGTGCGCAGGCGGTTGGACGCAGCAAAAAGTGGCGAGAAAAGAATGATGATTTGCATAGAATTATGCTGCCACTGTTTCGCGTTTTTTGTGTCTTTTTATTAGTGTTAAAAAGATTCGTTTTATGGAGCGAGGCCGCCATCGCCTTTTTTATAATATTTTGTTTATTATTATTTATTTGGCGTCGCCACTCGTCACCCAATACAACTTGAACCTGTAAGTGTATTGTTTTGTGAGCGTAGGGGTTGGAGTTTATAAGGTCAGGATTGGAGACTTGGGTAGGATCTCCTGAGGTACGTGCCAAGGTGTTCTGCCTGAGGTTTGGTGAAAGTTCTGGCGAGTATCTGGTGAAACGTCTGGGAGAGTTTTGTGGTTGTTGTTGTTGTTAGCCTGTGGTCAGAACTGTTGCATCTTCTTGACCCCACAGTAGCCTAACATGTTGGCTTATAGTAAACTCTATTGAGTGATCTACAGTAATCAGTATGTACAATCCAATAGTCGCTTTAGTTATATTGCCAGCATATTTGGACCTAAGCAGAAATCTAAACATAACAATGTTGTAAAGCATGACTTCATGTTTACTTTTTTAGCCATATTTTTGACAATTCAAAGGATATTTCGCACAAAAACATACAACATTGGAGAAAAAATCGTTGTGTTTCTTAAATTACACTACAACATATAGATTTTTCAACCTGCAAGTCTTGGATACATACAGTAAAGTGCACATTCTAGTGTGGAAAAACTCAAAGAAAAAGCTTAACATGTATTATCTACCCGCAATTTTAGAGCAAAAATCTCGACGAAACATTGCCCAACGTGCCGCTGGCATTTGCCCCCTGACCATCATGGTCGTGGTCATCATCATTATTGTGGGCGTGGCCTAAAGCTGACAAACCGCCGATGAATGCGAAACCGATAAATGTGGCCATCAATTTGAGCAAATTGTTGTGTTCATTGTCGCGTTCGTGGACCAAAACTTCGAAAAATGTGACGTAAAGGAACGTGCCCACCGACAAACCTTCTAAAACCATGACTGTCGCATCTTTCCATTTTGTGTGTAAAGAAGACTGCTCGACGACCACTCCTAGAATGAGATGGAAAGAAAAATTGTAACACAAAATTGAGTGTTGGAAAGAAGAGCGAAAATAGCTTACTGTAGACATTGAGTCAAGACCCGACAATTGAGCGCTGGACAATTGAGCGCCGACAATTGAGCGCCGACAACTGAGCGCCGAGACAACTGAGCGCCAAGACAATTGAGCGCCAGACAACTGAGCGCCGACAACTGAGCGCCATGGCTTAGGCTTATGTTTATGCTTAGGCTTAGGCTTATGTTTAGGCTTAGGCTTAGGCTTAGGCCTCAGTAAATGAAAAAACGCTCAATTATAATGCATTAAATAGTCGGTGCTCAGTTGTCGGCGCTCAAATGTCTGACACTCAGTTGTCGGCACTCAAATGCCTCGCCCTCAGTTGTCACGGCGCTCAGTTGTCACAGGGCTCAGTTGTCACGGCGCTCAATTGTCCAGCGCTCAGTTGTCCGCGCTCAATTGTCGGCGCTCAATTGTCTGGCGCTCAGTTGTCGGTGCACCCATTGAGTAGAACCTGACTATCTACTTAACTCACCTAGAATAGATCCCAGCGGTGACATTGAGGACAAAAGTAGAATGCCCACGAATACGACACCCAAATTATGGGCGTGAGTACGCGCCAATTGTACGCCCGTACTGAACAAAACGATACATTTATGTACAATAATGGTCAAGAAAAGCTTCATAGCGGCATCCGAATTGCCTTGAACGCCCATGGCCAAACCTAGGAGTGAGAAAAAGTATGAAAAAAAGATGATAGATCTCTGCGAGATGTAATCGATAAACTTTTCCAAATTGTTATATACCCATTTTTGACAAAGTTATGGCAGTTTGAACATTATTTGCCATTTTTATCATGTGTGCTATGCTATAACATATACGAAAAATTTTCATGCTTCTCCCCAATCGACCAACATATCATTTTGTAGATTTCAAGATGTTGATTTTAACTAGGGCGATCATTTTTCAAACTTCCGAAAATTCGTCAAAAAGCACCATAATTTGTACATGGGTCATGACCTCGTGCATCCAGGTCTCATCAGAAAATTAAATAATTTACCTTCGATAATCGAATGGAAAGACAAAGCCAGAACTAATGTAACGGATCGTACGCCATGGCTGTGGGCATGGGGACGATACTCCATCAAAATGGGCGGGTCTTCGTCGCGGCCTTCGCACGGACCCTCGCAACATTCCGGCTCGGCTTTGCCACCTGGCACCATTTCTATACCATTGCACGTCCTGCGTGCGAAGAAAAAGTGCATTTTGGATTCAAGGGTAGGGGTGGGGCCATGGGATGCAATAGCAAAGAAGCTAGGACTGCAAAAGCCTGTGGTGCAAGTGGGAGGGCTCATTGAAAGCGTACCTGCAATTTTGGGATTTGGGGGCACCCTGCCAACCTCATGGAGCTGTATACCCAAATTTGGCACCCCTATGTTCTTTGTATCAAATTTTAGTGCAAATCTATGCAAATTTTAGTATGAATTTTTGGAAAACTTGGTGTAAATTCATGTCAATTTTAGTGTAAATTTCTGCAAATTTTAGTGTGAATTTCTGCAAATTTTAGTGTGAATTTCTGCAAATTTTATTCTTCTACAAATTTTAGTGTAAATTTCTGCAAATTTAAGTGCGGATTTATGCAATTTTGGGTGTAAATTAATGTGAATTCAAGTTTAAATTTATGCAAGTTTTTGTACATTTCTGCAAATTTTATTGTAAAGGTTAAAATTTTTCTACAAATTTTAGTGTAAATTTCTGCAAATTTTATTGTAAAAATTAAAATTTTTCTACAAATTTTAGTGTAAATTTCTGCAAATTTTAGAGTAAAGGTTAAAATTTTTCTACAAATTTTAGTGTAAATTTCTGCAAATTTTAGTGTGAATTTCTGCAAATTTTATTCTTCAACAAATTTTAGTGTAAATTTCTGCAAATTTTATTGTAAAGGTTAAAATTTTTCTACAAATTTTAGTGAAAATTTCTGCAAATTTTAGTGTAAATTTCTGCAAATTTTATTTTTCTACAAATTTTAGTGTGAATTTATGCAAATTTAAGTGCGGATTTATGCAATTTTGGGTGTAAATTAATGTGAATTCAAGTTTAAATTTATGCAAGTTTTAGTGTAAATTTCTGCAAATTTTATTGTAAAGGTTGAAATTTTTCAACAAATTTTAGTGTAAATTTCTGCAAATTTTATTGTAAAGGTTAAAATTTTTCTACAAATTTTAGTGTAAATTTCTGCAGATTTTATTATAAAGGTTGAAATTTTTCTACAAATTTTAGTGTAAATTTATGCAAATTTTATCATGAATTTCTGGAAAACTTAGTGTAAATTTATGACGATTTTAGTGCCAATTTAAGCAAACTCAAGTGTAAATTTATGCAAATTTAGTTGTAAACTAATGTGAATTCAAATTTAAATTTATGTGAGTTTTAGTGTAAATTTGAGCAAATTTTATTGTAAAAATTAAAATTTTTCTACAAATTTTAGTGTAAATTTCTGCAAATTTTATTTTTCTACAAATTTTAGTGTGAATTTATGCAAATTTAAGTGCGGATTTATGCAATTTTGGGTGTAAATTAATGTGAATTCAAGTTTAAATTTATGTGAGTTTTAGTGTAAATTTGAGCAAATTTTATTGTAAAAATTAAAATTTTTCTACAAATTTTAGTGTAAATTTCTGCAAATTTTAGTGTGAATTTCTGCAAATTTTAGTGTGAATTTCTGCAAATTTTATTCTTCTACAAATTTTAGTGTAAATTTCTGCAAATTTAAGTGCGGATTTATGCAATTTTGGGTGTAAATTAATGTGAATTCAAGTTTAAATTTATGCAAGTTTTTGTACATTTCTGCAAATTTTATTGTAAAGGTTAAAATTTTTCTACAAATTTTAGTGTAAATTTCTGCAAATTTTATTGTAAAAATTAAAATTTTTCTACAAATTTTAGTGTAAATTTCTGCAAATTTTAGAGTAAAGGTTAAAATTTTTCTACAAATTTTAGTGTAAATTTCTGCAAATTTTAGTGTGAATTTCTGCAAATTTTATTCTTCAACAAATTTTAGTGTAAATTTCTGCAAATTTTATTGTAAAGGTTAAAATTTTTCTACAAATTTTAGTGAAAATTTCTGCAAATTTTAGTGTAAATTTCTGCAAATTTTATTTTTCTACAAATTTTAGTGTGAATTTATGCAAATTTAAGTGCGGATTTATGCAATTTTGGGTGTAAATTAATGTGAATTCAAGTTTAAATTTATGCAAGTTTTAGTGTAAATTTCTGCAAATTTTATTGTAAAGGTTGAAATTTTTCAACAAATTTTAGTGTAAATTTCTGCAAATTTTATTGTAAAGGTTAAAATTTTTCTACAAATTTTAGTGTAAATTTCTGCAGATTTTATTATAAAGGTTGAAATTTTTCTACAAATTTTAGTGTAAATTTATGCAAATTTTATCATGAATTTCTGGAAAACTTAGTGTAAATTTATGACGATTTTAGTGCCAATTTAAGCAAACTCAAGTGTAAATTTATGCAAATTTAGTTGTAAACTAATGTGAATTCAAATTTAAATTTATGTGAGTTTTAGTGTAAATTTGAGCAAATTTTATTGTAAAAATTAAAATTTTTCTACAAATTTTAGTGTAAATTTCTGCAAATTTTATTTTTCTACAAATTTTAGTGTGAATTTATGCAAATTTAAGTGCGGATTTATGCAATTTTGGGTGTAAATTAATGTGAATTCAAGTTTAAATTTATGTGAGTTTTAGTGTAAATTTGAGCAAATTTTATTGTAAAAATTAAAATTTTTCTACAAATTTTAGTGTAAATTTCTGCAAATTTTAGAGTAAAGGTTAAAATTTTTCTACAAATTTTAGTGTAAATTTCTGCAAATTTTAGTGTAAAGGTTAAATATTTTCTACAAATTTTAGTGTGAATTTCTGCAAATTTTATTCTTCTACAAATTTTAGTGTAAATTTCTGCAAATTTTAGTGTGAATTACTGCAAATTTTGTTCTTCTACAAATTTCAGTGTAAATTTCTGCAAGTTTTAGAGTGAAGGATAAAATTTTTCTACGAATTTTAGTGAAAATTTCTGCAAATTTTAGTGTAAATTTCTGCAAATTTTATTTTTCTACAAATTTTAGTGTAAATTTAAGCAAATTTTAGTCAATTTTGTGCAAATTTTAGTTTAAATTTATGCGAACTTCTGTGTATATTTATGCAAATTTATGGAGGCTTTAGTGTAAATTAATCGGAATTTTAGGGTAAATTTATGCAAATTTTAGTCAATTTTGTGTAATATTATGCAGATTTCAATGTGAATTTATGCAAATCTTAGTGTAAATCTATGCAAGTTTTAGTGTATAATTATGCCAATTTTATTGTAAATTTATCCGAACTTCTGTATATATTTATGCAAACTAATGGAAACTTTAGTCTAAATTTATCGGAATTTTAGTGTAAATTAACGCAAGTTTTAGGGTAAACCTGTGAAACTTTGTTGTAAATTTATGCAACATTTAGTGTAAATTTGCACAAATTTTAATGTGAATTTGTGCAAATTTTGGTGTAAATTAACGCAAATTTCAGTGTAAACTAATGCAAATCAGAGTCTGAATTTACGCCAATTTTAGTGTAAATTTATGGAAATTCAAGGGTAAATTTATGCGAATTTTAGTGTAAATTTGAACAAATTATGCAGATCTCAGGAAATTTGAGGGTAAATTAATGCAAATTTGAGTGTAGACCTATGTAAATTTATGAAAATTTTTGGTGTAAACTTATGCAAATTATAGTGTAAATTTGAGCAAATTTTATTGTGAAGGTTAAAAGAATTTCATACAAATTCCAAGTGAATTTATACAAATTTTATAGCAAATTTATGCAAGCTCTAGTGTAAATGTGTAAATCTATGCAAATTTTAGTAAGGTTTACGCAAATTTCAGTGTAAGTCTTTGCAAATTTATTGTAAATTTAGGCAATCTCTAGTGTAAATTTATGCAAATTTTTGTGTGAATTTGAACAATTATGCAAATCTCAGAAAATTTGAGTCTAAATTAATGCAAATTTGAGTGTAGACTTATGTGAATTTTGGTGTAAATTTATGAAAATTTTTGGTGTAAACCTATGCAAATTATAGTGTAAATTTGAGCAAATTTTATTGTGAAGGTTATAAGAATTTTATGCAAATTCCAAGTGAATTTATACAAATTTTATACCAAATTCATGCAAGCTCTAGTGTAAAAGTGTAAATCTATGGAAATTTTAGTAAGGCTTACGCAAATTTCAGTGTAAATCTTTGCAAATTTATTGTAAATTTAGGCAATCTTTAGTGTAAATTTATGCAAATTTCGGTATGAATTTCTGCGAATTCTAGTGTAAATTGATGCAAATTTGACTGTATATTTATGCAAATTTATGGGAATTTAGGTGTGAATCTATGCAGATTTTAGTAAAGTTTATGCAAATTTCAGTGTAAATCTCTGCAAATTTATTGTAAATTTAGGCAATCTTTAGCGGAAAACTATGCAAATTTTAGTGTGAATTCATGCAAATTTATGGAAACCTTGGTGTAAATTTATGCAGATTTTATTTAAATTTATGCAAAATGTAGTGTAAATTCATGCAAATTTTAGTGTAAATTCATGCAAATTTTAGCCTAAATCTATGAAAATTTTAGTGTAAATTTATGCAGATTTCAGTGTGAATTCATGTAAATCCTAGTGTAAATTTATGCAAATTTCAGTGTATATATAGTTATGCAAATTTTATTGTGAATAAATGCAAACTTCTGTGGATATTTATGTAATTTGTGCAAACTTTAGTGGGAATTTATCGGAATTTTCGTGTAAATTTATGCAAATTTCGGCGTAAATTAAAGCAAGTTTTAGTGTAAACTTATGAAAACCATGTTGTCAATTTATGCATATATCTTAGTGTGAATTTGTGCAAAATTTACTGTAAATTTACACAAATTTAAGTGTGAACTTGAGCAAATTTAGGTGTAAACCTACTCGAATTTCAGTGTAAACTAATGCAAATCTAACTCTGAATTTACGCCAATTTTACTGTAAATTTTTGGAAGTTCAAGTGTAAATTTGTCCTAATCTTAATGTGAATTTGCGCAAATTTTGGTGTAAAATTATGCAAATTTTATTTTAAAGATGAAGAAACTCTATTGTAAATTTATGCAAATTTTGGTGTAAATTTGTGCGAATTATGCAAATTTTAGTGTAAATTTGTGCGAATTATGCAAATTTTGGTGTAAACTTACTCGAATTTCAGTGTAAACTAATGCAAATCTAATTCTGAATTTACGCCAATTTTACTGTACATTTTTGGAAGTTCAAGTGTAAATTTGTGCTATCTTAATCTAAATTTGCGCAAATTTTGGTGTAAAATTATGCAAATTTTATTGTAAAGATGAAGAAACTTTATTGTAAATTTATGCAAATTTTGGTGTAAATTTGTGCGAATTATGCAAATTTTAGTGTAAATTTGTGCGAATTACGCAAATTTTAGTGTAAATTTGTGCGAATTACGCAAATTTTAGTGTAAATTTGTGCGAATTATGCAAATTTTGGTGTAAACTTACTCGAATTTCAGTGTAAACTAATGCAAATCTAATTCTGAATTTACGCCAATTTTACTGTACATTTTTGGAAGTTCAAGTGTAAATTTATGCTAATCTTAATGTAAATTTGCGCAAATTTTGGTGTAAAATTATGCAAATTTTATTGTAAAGATGAAGAAACTTTATTGTAAATTTATGCAAATTTTGGTGTAAATTTGTGCGAATTAGGCAAATTTTAGTGTAAATTTGTGCGAATTACGCAAATTTTAGTGTGAATTTACGCGAATTCTAGTGCAAATTTATGTAAATTTTAGTGTAAAGTTATGCAAATTTTGATGTAAAGGTTCAAAAATTTCATCCAAGTTTTACTGTAAATTTATGGAAATTTCAGTGTAAATTTTGGAGAAAAAAATTTGTGCAAATTTTACTGTAAATTCATGCAAATTTTAGTGTGAATTTACGCGAATTCTAGTGCAAATTTATGTAAATTTTAGTGTAAAGTTATGCAAATTTTGATGTAAAGGTTTAAAAATTTCATCCAAGTTTTACTGTAAATTTATGGAAATTTCAGTGTAAATTTTGGAGAAAAAAATTTGTGCAAATTTTTTTGTAAATTCATGCAAATTTTAGTGTGAATTTACGCGAATTCTAGTGGAAATTTATGTAAATTTTAGTGTAAAGTTATGCAAATTTTGATGTAAAGGTTTAAAAATTTCATCCAAGTTTTACTGTAAATTTATGGAAATTTCAGTGTAAATTTTGGCGAAAAAAAATTGTGCAAATTTTACTGTAAATTCATGCAAATTTTAGTGTGAATTTACGCGAATTCTAGTGCAAATTTATGTAAATTTTAGTGTAAAGTTATGCAAATTTTGATGTAAAGGTTCAAAAATTTCATCCAAGTTTTACTGTAAATTTATGGAAATTTCAGTGTAAATTTTGGAGAAAAAAATTTGTGCAATTTTTTTTGTAAATTTATGCAAATTTTAGTGTAAAGTTATGCAAATTTTGATGTAAAGGTTCAAAAATTTCATCCAAGTTTTACTGTAAATTTATGGAAATTTCAGTGTAAATTTTGGCGAAAAAAATTTGTGCAAATTTTACTGTAAATTTATGCAAATTTTAGTGTAAAAAAATCCTAATTCCAGTGTAACATTACAAAAATGCGCAAATTTCAACCACTAATATATAGCAAGCCAAGCCAAGCAATCATAATTACTCATCCTGATCAATTATTGCACCATTCTCCAATATGGACGAAAAACTACCGTAATTTTTGAACACGGCCATTTTCTCATTACCGCCACCGCCGCAAAAAAAAAGGAAAGAAAAGACAAAAAACATGCGATATAGGACAGAATAAAAAAACAAAAAAAAACAAAAAAAAGAAAAACAAAAAAAACAAAAAAAAAAGAAAAACATAAAAAATAAAAAAAAAAGAAAATCATGCAAATAAACCGAAAAATTTACATTTCTTACTCGACAGGGCAAGAACCGGAATCGTTTTTTAGCATTTTTTTCTTCACCAGTATTTTATTTTCACCGTTTTTGTGAATATTGTGATTATTGGGGTTGTGATCGTGATGATGGTGGCAGTCGGTGACGCAAACGTGAGTATCATCGGAATCGCTGAAAAAATGAAAAATATAGAGAAATATAACAAAAATAAAAACAAATAAAAAATAGAAATAAAAAACAAAAAAAAACAACTGAAATTAAAAATAAAAATTAAATACTAAATTTTAGATAAAAACATAAAAAGACAAAAAATATAATGTAAACAAAAGAATTACAAGAAATAAAAGGTAGAATCAAAACATACAAAAAAAACAGAAAAGCAAAAACAGTGATGAAAACATTAGTACCACTCGAAAAAAATGAAGAAAAAACAAAAAGCGAAACAAGAATAATGAAATACAAAAAAAATTTTATAAAAACGTCAAAATGACAAAAAAACCAAGAAAATGAAAACATGAAAAAGCTGACAAAAATGAAAAGAAAATAAAATCGGAAATGCAAAAAGAAAGAATAAAACAGAAAACATGAAAGAGAAACTTCGAAAGCCATAAAAACCAAAAAAACAGAATAAACACAAAGACAGCAAAAATAAAGAAAACAAAAACAAATAGCAAGCAACAAAAAAAACAATGAAAAAACCAACGACAAGAAAAACAAAATGAAAAAACACATAATAAGAGCCAATCAGGGAAAACAAGAAAAAAACAAAACAAAACTAAAAAACACAAAGAAAACAAAACTATAGCAAACAAAAAGAAACACAACAAAACAAATAAATAGAAAGTATAAAATGAAAAGTAAAACAGATCGGAGAAAATAAATGCAAAAAGCGAAAAAATTGCAATAGAAACAACACAGGAACAAAACCAAAGAAAACAAGAAAAAACAAAAAACAAGGCAATAAAAAAAGAACAAGAACAAAACAAAAAAAACACAAACAAAGGAAGAACATACAAACCCAATAATGCGGAACAAAACATAAGCAAAAAAACCAAAAAGGAACAAAACAAAAAAAAATCTGAGCAAATAAATAAAACAAACAGAACAAAAACAAATAAAACAGAAAAAAAAACACAAAACAAACATAACAAAAAACAAACAGAGCAGAGAACAAAGAAAACAAAGACGAACAAAACAAAAAACCAACACAACAAAAACAAGAAGGAAAGCCGAAACAAAACAAGAGCAATCAAAGCAAAAAACAAACAAAACAAAAAAACAAAAAAAATTAAAAAACAAACAAAACAAGAAACCAACAAAACAAGAAAGAAACAATGAAAATAATAAAGAAAGCAAAAACAAACTAAAAAATCAGAGCAAATAACAAATAAAACAATCAGTACGAAAACAAACAAAACAACAGGAAAAAACATAACAAAAAACTAACAGAGCAAAAAACCTAACCAAAAAAAACAAACAAAGCAAAATCAAAGTAAAAAACGAACAAAGCAAAGAACAAAGAAAACAAAGACGAACAAAACAAAAAATCAACACAACAAAAACAAAAAGAAAAAACGAAACAAAACAAGAGCAATCAAACCAAAAAACAAACAAAACAAAAAAACAAAAAAAAATTAAAAAACAAACAAAACAAGAAAGAAACAATGAAAATAACAAGGAAGGCAAAAACAAACTAAAAAATCAGAGCAAATAACAAATAAAACAATCAGTACGAAAACAAACAAAACTAGGGGAAAAAACAAAACAAAAAACCAACAGAGCAAAAAACCTAACCAAAAAAAACAAACAAAGCAAAGAACAAAGAATACAAAAACGAACAAAACAAAAAACAAACAAAGCAGAGAACAAAGAAAACAAAGACAAACAAACAAAACAAAAAACCAACACAACAAAAACAAAAAGAAAAAAACGAAACAAAACAAGAGCAATCAAAGCAAAAAACAAACAAAACAAAAAAACAAAAAAAATTAAAAAACAAACAAAACAAGAAACCAACAAAACAAGAAAGAAACAATGAAAATAATAAAGAAAGCAAAAACAAACTAAAAAATCAGAGCAAATAACAAATAAAACAATCAGTACGAAAACAAACAAAACAACAGGAAAAAACATAACAAAAAACTAACAGAGCAAAAAACCTAACCAAAAAAAACAAACAAAGCAAAATCAAAGTAAAAAACGAACAAAGCAAAGAACAAAGAAAACAAAGACGAACAAAACAAAAAATCAACACAACAAAAACAAAAAGAAAAAACGAAACAAAACAAGAGCAATCAAACCAAAAAACAAACAAAACAAAAAAACAAAAAAAAATTAAAAAACAAACAAAACAAGAAAGAAACAATGAAAATAACAAGGAAGGCAAAAACAAACTAAAAAATCAGAGCAAATAACAAATAAAACAATCAGTACGAAAACAAACAAAACTAGGGGAAAAAACAAAACAAAAAACCAACAGAGCAAAAAACCTAACCAAAAAAAACAAACAAAGCAAAGAACAAAGAATACAAAAACGAACAAAACAAAAAACAAACAAAGCAGAGAACAAAGAAAACAAAGACAAACAAACAAAACAAAAAACCAACACAACAAAAACAAAAAGAAAAAACGAAACAAAACAAGAGCAATCAAAGCAAAAAACAAACAAAACAAAAAAAAAACAAGAAAAAAAAACAAACAAAACAAGAAACCAAAAAAACAAGAAAGAAACAATGAAAATAACAAAGAAAGCAAAAACAAACTAAAGAATCAGAGCAAATAACGAATAAAACAATCAGTACGGAAAAAAACAAAACAAGGGAAAAAAACAAAACAAAAAACCAACACAGCAAAAAACCTAACCAAAAAAAACAAACAAAGCAAAATCAAAGTAAAAAACAAACAAAGCAAAGAACAAAGAATACAAAAACGAACAAAACAAAAAACAAACAAAGCAGAGAACAAAGAAAACAAAGAAGAACAAAGCCAAAAACAAACAAAACAAAAAACCAACACAACAAAAACAAAAAGAAAAAAACGAAACAAAACAAGAGCAATCAAAGCAAAAAACAAACAAAACAAAAAAACAAAAAAAAAATTAAAAAACAAACAAAACAAGAAACCAAAAAAACAAGAAAGAAACAATGAAAATAACAAAGAAAGCAAAAACAAACTAAAAAATCAGAGCAAATAACAAATAAAACAATCAGTACGAAAAAAAACAAAACAAGGGAAAAAAACATAACAAAAAACTAACAGAGCAAAAAACCTAACCAAAAAAAACAAACAAAGCAAAATCAAAGTAAAAAACAAACAAAGCAAAGAACAAAGAATACAAAAACGAACAAAACAAAAAACAAACAAAGCAAAGAACAAAGAAAACAAAGAAGAACAAAGCCAAAAACAAACAAAACAAAAAACCAACACAACAAAAACAAAAAGAAAAAAACGAAACAAAACAAAAACAAAAAGAAAAAAACGAAACAAAACAAAAAAAAACAAAAAAAAATTAAAAAACAAACAAAACAAAAAAAATTAAAAAACAAACAAAACAAGAAAGAAACAATGAAAATAACAAATAAAGCAAAAACAAAGTAAAAAACAAACAAAGCAAAATCAAAGTAAAAAACAAACAAAGCAAAGAACAAAGAATACAAAAACGAACAAAACAAAAAACAAACACAACAAAAAACAAACACAACAAAAATAAACAAAATAAGAAATAAACAAAGCGAATAACAAACGAAACAAATAAAACAAATAACTAACAAAACAACAAACATAACGAAACAACAAACAAAACAAAAACAAACGAAACAAAAAAAAACAAACAAAACAAAAACAGAAACAAACAAAACAAACAAAACAAAGAAAAAATGCAGGAAAGAAACGGAGCGAAAATATAAACAAAAAAATCAAAAGAAAGAAAGAAAACAAAAACAAAACAAAATATAATTATGATTAAAGAACAGATAAAATCGGGAGATTAAGATAAGAATTAGAAAAACAATGAATAAAAAAAAGGAAAAGTCGATAAGAAATCGAAAAAATCGACTGTCTATCCGCACTACAAAAAAAAGAAGAAAAAACAGACACCAAAAACAAAAAGCAAAGCAAAGGAAAGAAAAAACAAACATAGAAAAGAACAACAACAACAAAAAAAGGAAACGCAAGCAAAACGAAAACAAACATAAGCAAAAAACAACAAAACAAAAATAAACGAAAGAAAAAACAAACAAAACAAAAAACAAACAAAAAGAACAAGAGAAAAAAGTAAGAAAACAGAAACAAAACAAACGAAAATATAATTTAAAAACGGGAAAAAAATCAGAAAATTAAAATAAAAAGTAGAAAAGTATAACTAAAAAATAATAAACAAAAATAAAAAATAAAAAAATAAGTATAAAAAAAAGTAATAAAAAAAATTTTTCCTCGAATCTACCGTCTATCCAAACTATCGTTGTTGAAAATTTCGTGGTTGTGACCGTGGTGGTGGTGGTGGCCGTTGCGGCCGTTGAAACACAAAAGGACCAATTCTTCGACGAAAAAGACCAAAAAAAATCCGACGCAGGAGATCATTTCCGCCACCGGGTAATGCACGTCCCAATCGAATTGTCGGCGAACTTTGGCCAAGCCGGCCCTGAAAAAAAAAAATTTCGTAAATTTAAATTCCAAAAAATTGTGTAAATTTTTTGTTGTTGTAAAATTCGTGAATTTTTTTTTTTTTGAAAATTTATAAATATTTTCATATTTTTTGTACATTTTCTAAAATATTTGGTAAATTTGTGAAAAAAAAATTTTCGTAAATTTGGGAAAAAACTTTTCTAAAATGGGTAACAATTTTTTGTAGAATTTATAAAAATCTTTTGTAGAATTTGTAATATTTTTTTAAAAAATTCATAAATTCTTTTCTTAAATTTTAAGTTTTTGTAGAATTTTTGATTTTTTTGCCAAGTTTATAAAAATTTGTTTGAAATTTTGAAGAATTCCTTTAAAATTTTGCAAAATTGTATAATTTTTTTTGTAAAATGTGTAAAAAATTTTTTTGTATAATTTGTAACGCAATTTTGGTAAAATCTTGAAAAAATTTTGGAAAATTTGTAATTTTTTTTTTAAATCTGTGAAGTTTTTTTTTGTGAAATTTGTGAGTTTTCTAAATTTTGTGAACATCTTCCTGAAATTTGTAATTTTTTTTTTGTAATATTAAGAAGTTCGTAAAATTTGTAACAGTTTTTTGTGGAATTTCTAGAAGATTCTGTAAAAATTTCGAAGAATTTTTAGAAAATGTTGTAAAATTTGTAATTTTTTTTTCAATTTGCAAAAGATTTTGTAAAATTTGTAGAAAAATTTTTGGGAGGTTTTTAAAAGGATTAGTGAAATTCGTAATTTTTAGCAAAACATGTAACACGATTTTTCAAAAATTAAATTTTCTCTGAAATTTCTAAAGTTTTTTTAAAATGTGTGAAAATTTTTTCATAAAACTTGTAGGAAAATTAGCAGAAATTGTTAAAAATTTTTTTAACAATTTGAAGGTTATGTGAAATTCTTAATTTTCTCGTAAAATTTGTAATTTTTCGGTAGAATTCGAAAAAAATTTCGGTAGAATTTATGGAAAAATACAAATTTTCAAGTAATATATAAACTTCTGTTAAATTTGTAATTTCTTGTAAATTTTGTAAAAGTTTTCTGTAAAATTTGTAATTTTCTTGTAAAATTTTTGAAATTTTTTTTTTGTAAAATTTCTAATTATTCTGTAAAAAGTTGTAAAAAAATTGAAAAATGTTGAATTTTTTTTTGTAAAATTTGTAAAACTCACGCAACATCGGGCATCAAATGCAGGAAACAAGTGCCTAAAAATACGCCACCGGTGAAACAACTCAGCAAACAAAGCACCAACGAAGGCCATTTATGTTGCATGATACCGGCGGCCCGCTTCCGCAAATATTGAAGAAGCTAAAAAAATATAAACCTTAAAAAAATAAAAAAATGAGTAAAAAGCAGAAAAACAAAAAAAAAAGGAATAAAAACAAAAAAAAAACATAAATACAAAAAAAGAAAACATAAAAAAGGTAAAGATATATACAACCTTGAAAATAGGTGACAGAAACAAATGAATACAAAAAAAGGAAAAAATAAAAGAACATAAGAGATATGAGAATACAAAACGAAAAAAATACAAATAAGGAGAAAAAAACAAAAAAAGAAATAAAAAATGCAGAAAAAGAAAGACACAACAATGAAAACAGAATAAAATAAGAAATAAAAACAGAAAAGCGCAAAAATAAAAAACAAAAAATATAAAGCATAAAGTGGATACAAAAAAAACAAAACACAAAAATATACAAAGCTATGTATGTTTAAAAATACAAAAAGTATAAAAATCAAAAAGATACAATAACAACAAAAAAAACTAAAAACATACAAAATAAAAACAGAAAAAAATTGAATATATAGCACAATAATAAAAAGAGAAAAAACATTAGAAAAACTAAAAAATAGAATTAAATACCGAAAACATTGGAACGAAAGGATATATATAAGATTTGGAGGATGGAATTTAAAAAATTTAGAAAAATATATATAAATATATAAAAGGAAAATATAAAAAAACTGCATATGAAAAAAATATATATACAAAAACTAAAATACAATAAAATAAAAAACATACGCAAAAAATAAAAATCATAAAAAATTCGTGAAAAGAATCAAAATTCTAGTAGAAATATATAAAAACAAAAAAATAGAAAAAACGAAAAATATAAAAAACTTTCAAAACATTTAAAAAAACATTTCAAACAAAGAAGATTCGAAAATGAGAAATAAAAAACCTAAAAAAAAGTATAACAACAAATAAAGTTAAAATTCAACAAAAGAAATAAAAACAAAAAGCGAAAATATACAAAAGGACATATTATATACTACAAAGGCTTTTAAAAAGTAAACTAAAAAATGTGAATAGAAAAATCGAGAAATATAAATAATGAAAAAAGGAACAAGGAACAAAAATAAAAATACGCAGAAAAATAAAAATAATGCAAAAATGAAACAAATAAAATCGAAACAATTTGCAAACATACTTTTATCGGTAATAGCCCGAAAAACGTCGATGTCAAAAACATAATTGCGATAAGGATAATTTTTAGAATAAAAACATCCATATTTATTTGTAATTTTTGTGATTCTGAAAGAAAATTAATTTTGTAAAGTGGCAAAATGGTCAAAAAATCGACATTTTGAAACATAAAGCTTGAAGTTTCAAAAATTGAAAAATTATTGTCGAAACATACCTGTAATTGGGGGGGGTTGAGGGGTACCCCCCCACCACCTTGGCCAACCATATAGCCAACCCCCTCCTCAGTTTGGAAAAAAATTTGCAAAAAAATGTATATTTTTTGGCTTTTTTTTGGGAAAAATTTCGATTTTTTTCGACATTCTCCCAAAATTTCGAATTTACCCGCCCCCCCCCCCCCCAAAACTGGTCGGACCTCTTACAGGTATGACCCTAACCCCCTACTTGGTCAAACTTACACCCAACCCCGTCCCCCGCCCCAAACTCGGGAAAAAGGGGAAAAATGTGGAAAAAAGTGGCTTTTTTGGGAAAATTGTCGAAATTTTCAGGACTTTTTGGGGTTTTTTCCGATTCCCCTCCCCAAAGTTTTGGAAAAGTTGGGACCCCGCACCCCCAAAATTTTGGGTTTAGCAAAATTTTGGGTTAATTTTTGAAACATTAGCTCGAAATTTCAAAAATTAAGAAATTATTCCTGAAACTTTAAAACCAAGGTTCAAAAAAAAGAATTCGTTTCAAATGACGTCACTAGATCAACTTTCCAAAAATCAAACTTCTGGAGCATTAGCAGCTCACAGTGAGAAATTATTCTTTAAACTTTGAAATCAAGTTTCAAATGACGTCACTCTAGATCGATTTTCCTAAAATTACATTTTTGAAACATTAGCTCAAAGTTTCAAATATTGAAAAATAATTTTTAAAAAATTAATTAATCAAGTTTCAAATGACGTCATAAGATCAATTTTTCGAAAATCAAATTTTTGTAACATTAACCCCAAAGTTTCAAAAAGTGAGACGTCATTTCCCGAAACTTTGAGATCAAGTTTTAAAAACTGAAATGTTATTTTCGAAGGTTTGAAATCAAGTTTGATTGAAATAAAAAACGCCAAAAGTTTTAATTCGACAAAAAACATCATTTTTATACGTAGTTTCATTGCGGCAAGATTAATTAAATAATTTGAAATTAGCTCGACTAGAAATTTGAAAGAATCGACAATTAATGAATTTTTTAATTGAAAATCGTAAAATTAAAATTATTGACCTTCTAAAGCTAGAAAATCATTTTTTTACGAATCAATGTTTGAAAATTTTTGCATGAATTTTCAGCGAATACGAGTCAATTTAGACACCGGAATCGACGCAAATATTATTCAAACAACAAATAATATTAGTTTTTATGCGATTAATCTATGCAAACCATGTGTCGTGAAAAATTCTACGTTTTTCAAAATTGAAATTTTTTCGAAAATCACATTTTGGGGAAATGCTCGCATTTTGGGAAAAATGGATTTTTGCCCAAAAAATAGAGAAATTAATCGACAAATTATCCAAAATATGTTGATTTTTTGCGTCTAGCGAGCCATGGCTCGAAGCTGGACGACTTTTTCGAGAAATAATCTCAAGAAATTAATTGAAAATTGATCGAAATCCGGTGCGCCGGGCGGGCGGCAGAAAATTTACGATATTTAGAGTTCAGAAACGCATTTCGGGTTAAAAATCTATAACCCAATCAAAAGCATCGTCAGGTTATGGAAAAACTAGACGGGAAAAATTTGGTTGCTTGCATTGCGCGAAAAATATGCGCCGGAAAAACGCTCTGTCCAAAAATTTGCTCCGAGATTAGCTACAGTACAATTCACTCATAGTGAATAAAATTAGTATAATGTAAAACCTGCTTACTAACCTTGTTCTCACACAAACCAATACTTAATTCAAATTTTTAAATTTTAATTGCTAAATAGCGATAAAACTTTTATTATATCATACAGTAATCTCGAAAAAATGCATTTTTGGCACCTGAACATGCAAAAAAAAGACGCACGAATAATTAATTATAATAAGGCAAGATTTCATTATAATATACAGAAAATTAAAAAAAACAACCGTCACCGAGAAAAAAAAAACAAAACAAGGCACATTATGCATGGAGCAAAAAACAAACTAGAGGTACAAAAAAGAGAAAAAACAAAAAAAAATACACAAAAAACCAAAAAAAAGGAAAAAACTGGAAAATTTGACGTCAGCAAGAAACCTAATTTTTGAACGACGAAATTTCGTTATTTTTTCGATTTTTTGAGATGATAAAAAAATTAAAAAAACAGAAAAAACAAAAAAAAACGAAAAAAAGGGGAAAAAAAGAAAATTTGACGTCAGCAAGGATGCTAATTTTTCGAAAAGGACGAAATTTCGTCCATTTTTCTATTTTTCAACATCGATTTGGCTTGCGAAACTAATTTCAAAATTTCGTGACGTTGACCCGGATCTTGTAAACCCATTTCGCGTAGATCGCCGTCGTTTAAAGTTAAAAATGTATCCAAATCCATCTAAATCGCGAAAATTTGGGAAAAAACCCATTTTTTGGACCCGAAATTTGACGTTTCAAATTTTTGCTTTTAAAACATCAAATTTAAGTTTCAAAAAAATTCTAAAATTTACTTACTTCTTGATCATCAAAAACGCTGGAATAAGGTTCGGCGGCTATTTGTTGCCATACATTTTGCATTTGATCTGGAAAAAATCGATAATTTAATTAAAAAAATATAATTAAATTTTTGAAAATCGGCATTTCAATTTCAAAAAATCAATAATCAAATTTTAGAAAGTCGATATTTCAGTTTTAAAAAATCAATAATTTAATTTTATGATACACGATAATTAAATTTTTGAAAATCGATATTTCAAATTTAAAAAATCAATAATTCAATTTCGAAAAATCAATTATTTAATTCTGAAAATCAATAAATTAATTTTGAAAAATCTACAATTCAATTTTGAAAAACGATTATTAAATTTTCGAGGATCGATATTTCAATTTGAAAAAGCAACGATAATTAAATTTTTGAAAATCGATAATTAAATTTTAAAAAATTAATGATTTAATTTTGAACAATCAATGATTCAATTTTGAAAAAAACGATTATTAAACTTTTGAAAATCGATATTTCAAATTCGAAAAATCAATATTTCAATTTTGAAAAATCAATAATTTAATTTTGAAAATTCTATGATTTAATTTCAAAAAATCGAAAATTTGATTTGAAAAAAATCGATAATTTGACTTTTTTAAAAATGATCATTTTAATGTATAAAATCAATAACTTATTTCCAAAAATCGATAAATTAATTTAAAAAATTAATAATTAAATTCTAAGAAATGGAGAATTTGATTTGAAAAATTTTTTTTTGTCAAAATCGATAATTTAATATAAAAAGTCAATGATTCAATTTTAAAAAATTGATAATTTAATTCAGGAAAATCAATACCGAATCTAATTTCAAGAAATCGATATTTTAGTATCAGAAAATCGATAATTCAATTTTGAGAAATAAAAAATTTGATATTAACTAATAAAAATATAATTTCTCTAAGTATAGCAAATATAATTTTAAAAAATCGATAATTTAATATTGAAAAATAAATAATTTAATTTTGAAAAGTATAATAATTTAATTTAGAAAATCGATAATTTAATATCACAAAATCGATAATTTAGTTCCGAAAAATCGATAATTTAATTCTACAAAAAAGGTAATTTATTTTTAAAAAATAAAATTCAAGCTTAAAAAATTTCATAAAATGATTTTTGAAAATCGATAATTTATTTTTAGAAAATTCATAATTGAATTCTGAAAAATTAATAACTTAATTTTGAAAAATCGATTTTTTAGTTTTGAGAAATCGAGATTTCAATTTAAAAAATCGATAATTCAATTTTTGAAAATTGATATTTGATCAAAAGATCAAAAATTGATTGAAAAAATCTATCATGGATCAAAAAATTGATGATTTAATTTTGAAAAATCGATAATTTTCATTTTCGAGAGTCGATAATTTAATTTTGAAAAATAGATAGATTATATATCAGAAAAATGATTTAATTTTAAACAATCGATAATTTGATTTTGAAAAATCGATATTTGATCAAAAAATCAATTATTTGACCAAAAAATCGATAATTTAATTTTACAAAAAAGATAATTAATTTTAAAAAAATAAAATTCAAGCTTAAAAAATTTCATAACATGATTTTTGAAAATCGATAATTTATTTTCAGAAAATTCATAATTGAATTCTTCAAAATTAATAACTTAATTTTGAAAAATCGATTTTTTAGTTTCGAGAAATTTCAATTTAAAAAATCGATAATTCAATTTTTGAAAATTGATTTTTGATCAAAAGATCAATAATTGATCGAAAAAAGATAATTTAATTTTAAAACTATCTATAGTTCAGTTATGAAAAATCAATTTTTGATCAAAAAATTTATCATGGATCAAAAAATTGATGATTTAATTTTGAAAAATCGACAGATTATATATCAGAAAATTGATTTAATTTTAAACAATCGATAATTTGATTTTGAAAAATCGATATTTGATCAAAAAATCAATTATTTGGTCAAAAAATCGATAATTTAATTTTACAAAAAAACGTAATTAATTTAAAAAAAATAAAATTCAAGCTCAAAAAATTTCATAACATGATTTTTGAAAATCGATAATTTATTTTTGGAAAATTCATAATTGAATTCTGAAAAATTAATAACTTAATTTTGAAGAATCGATTTTGTAGTTTCGAGAAATTTCAATTTAAAAAATCGATAATTCAATTTTTGAAAATTGATATTCGATCAAAAAATCAATTATTTGGTCAAAAAATCGATAATTCAATTCTACAAAAAGATAATTAATTTTTAAAAAATAAAATGCAAGCTTAGAAAATTTCATAACATGATTTTTGAAAATCGATAATTTATTTTTGGAAAATTCATAATTGAATTTTAAAGAATTAATAACTTAATTTTGAAAAATCGATTTTTTAGCTTTCAGAAATCGATATTTCAATTTAAAAAATCGATAATTTAATTTTTGAAAATTGATATTTGATCAAAAGATTAATAATTGATCGAAAAGTCGATAGTTTGCTCGAAAAAAGATAATTTTTCTATAATTCAGTTTTGAAAAATCAATATTTGATCGAAAAATCTATCATGGATCAAAAAATTGATGATTTAATTTTGAAAAAAATCGATAATTTAGTTTTGAAAAATTCAATATTTGATCAAATAATTGATAATTTAATTTTCGAAAATCTATCATTTTATTCCGAAAGATCAATGATTTAATTATGTAAAATCGATATTTGATCAAAAAATCGACAATTGACCAAAAAATTGATGATTTAACTTTAGAAATCGACAATTTAATTTTAAAAAATCGGCAATTTAATAAAAAAACCAATAATTGATCGAAAAAATCGATAGTCTGCTCAAAAACGATAATTTAATTTTAAAAGAATCGACAATTTAGTTTTAAAAATCACATTTTTGATCACATAATTCATAATATAATTTTTGGAAATCGATATTTAATCAAAAAATCAATAATTGATCAAAATATTGATGATTTAATTTCAAAAAATCGATAATTTTCATTTTAAAGAACCGATAATTTATTTTTGAAAAATCGACCCATCAAAAAAAAACAGATAATTTGCTCAAAAAAAAATAATATCATTCTGAAAAATCGATAATTCAGTTTTAAAAAAACGATATTTCGTCAAAAAATCGATTTTTTAATAAAAAAAAAATCGATAAACCAATTTTTAAGAATCGATATTTGATCAAAAAATCGATAATTTTTATTTTTATTTTTAACAGTTCATTTTTGAAAAATCGATATTTGATCAAAAAATCAATAACCAATCAAAAAAACAGATAATTTTCTCAAAAAACAATAATATCATTCTGAAAAATTGATAATTCAGTTTTAAAAAATCGATATTTCGTCAAAAAATCCAATTTTTAAGAATCGATATTTGATCAAAAAATCGATAATTTTCATTTTTAAGAACCGATAGTTCATTTTTGAAAAATCGATATTTGATCAAAAAATCAATAACCGATAAAAAAAACAGATAATTTTCTCAAAAAACAATAATATCATTCTGAAAAAACGATAATTCAGTTTTAAAAAATCGATATTTCGTCAAAAAATAAATTTTTTAATCAAAAAAAAATCGATAATCCAATTTTTAAGAATCGATATTTGATCAAAAAATTGATGATTTAATTTTGAAAAATCGATAATTTTCATTTTAAAGAATTGAAAACTTGATTTTTAGAAAATCGATAATTTGATTCTGACGAAATCGATAATTTGCTCAAAAAATTGAAATTTTAAAAAATCGATAATTGTATTTTAAATAATCGGTAATTCAGTTTCGAAAAATCGATTTTTGATAAAAAATGATAATCGATCCAATAATTCATAATTTAATTTCTGAATATCGATAATGTAGTGTTAAACAATCGATAATTTATTCTTAAAAAATCGATATTCGATCAAAAAATCAATAATTCATTAAAAATTGATCATTTAATTTCAAAAAATTGATAATTATACTTTTTAGAATCAATAATATTATTTTAAAAAATCGATCATGGATCAAAGAATCGATAATTAATTAATTAAAAAAAAAACAATAATTGATCAAAAAATCGGTAATTTTCTCAAAAAATCAATATAATTTAGTTTTCTAACTAACTTACTTTCTTCAATTTTCAATTTTTCGCAACTATTATTCAAATGCAAATTATTAATACCGCTAATTATGGAGAAATTAGTGGTAATTTGCGATAAACGTTTATTAATTAGAATGAGCGGATCTTGTTGATTTAAATCTAAATCGCTTTGAAATTGACGATTATTTTTTCCATTTTCCAAAATCGATTTATTATCAGTTAAATCGCCGGATTTTTGATCATCATTCGAAGCTCGTTCGTTGAGTAATGGCGAAGAATTGAATCTTGAAAAAAATTATTTTTAAAAATTGAAAAAAAAACAAAAAAAAAAAATAGAAAAATAAACAAAATTTGTAAAAAATATAAAGAATTATCAAAAACACAAAAAAGTATTCGAAAAAATATACAAAAACGTAAAAAAGAATTAGAAAAAATTAACAACAAAAAAAAGAAGGAAACAAAAAATTGGAGAAAAATAAAAAAAAAGAAATAAAAAATACAGAAAAATAAACAAAAATTGAAAAAAAGAACATAAAAACAGAAAAGATTAAAAAAGCATAAAAGAAAAATGAACAATGATTAAACAACGAAACAACAAAATTAAGAAAAAAAGATTGGAAAAAAATATAAAAAACAAAAAAACATTAAAAAGCAAACAAAACAAAAAGAAAAACACATAAACATACAAGATAAAGAAAAAACAAAAAAATCAGAAAAAAAATCACGAAAAAAACTTTTAGAAAAATAAACAAAAATCAAAAAATAGAGACAAAATAGACAAAAAAAACAGCAAAAACGAAAATTAAAAGCACAGAAACTTAAAAAAAATAAAGACAAAAATTCCAAAAAATTAGGAAACAATAATTTAAAGAACAACCCAAAAAAACAAATGAACAAAAATGAACGGAAAAAAACAAAAAAAAAAGAGTAAGTAAAACGTTAAATTCGCAAAAGAAGCAAAAACATGAAAAAATTTCAGAAAAAAATTAATAAATACAAACAAAAAAAGGAAAATATAAAAAAAAATTCGCAAAAACGAAAACAAATAAAAAAACGGATCACAAAAAATCATAAAAAAATATTTAAAAACAGTTCCGAGAAATAAACAATAACTTTACAAAAACATGAAAAAATACAAAAAATGAGAGAACAAATTTTGAAAAATAGGAAAAAAATTAAGAAAAAATAAATTTATAAAATAAACAAAAAAAGAAAAAAACCAAAAACATGAAGAAAATAGAGGAAAATAAACAAAGTTTAAAATAGAAAAACATCAAAAAAAAATTCATAAAAGAATGAAAAACTAAAAAAAAACAAAAGTATCGAAAAAACGAAAATAAAAAGTCCAAAAAATGTTTAAAAGGCAAAAGCCAAAAGAAAAAAAAAACAAAAACATCAGAAAAATAAACAAAAATTAAACAAAAAACAAAAAAATTGGGAAAAAACTTAGAAACACTATGATATAAAAAATCGATACAAAAAAAATTTAAAATAACCATAGATAACACAAAAACAAAAGCATTGAAAAAAAAACAGAACAATGTAGAAAAAAAGTTCAGAAAACAAAAACAAAAAAAAACAGAAAAAAAACAAAAAAAAAGAAAAATGAAAAAAAATTCAGAAAAATATCCAAAAATTAAACAAAAGCAAAAATGTCAATAAAGAGAAAAAAACTCGAGAAAAAATTAAAAAACCGAAAAAATAAACAAAAATAATTTGAGAATTGAAAAAAAAACAAAAACATAAAGAAATAAACAAAAAGGATTCCAGGAAAGTAGACAAAGATTTAAAAGGCAAAATAATAAAGAAATAAAACAAAAAAAATCTGAATAAAATGTAAAAAATCAAAAATTTGAAAAAATCAGAAAAAAATATTTAAAAAACAAATACGACCCTGGGTCATGACCTCGTGCATATATTCCATATTTGAAAATATTTAAAATTTTCAAAAATTTCTACCTAGGTCATGACCCCGCGCAGGAAAGGCTCAGAAAATATACACAGTAAAATTTTCCCTATATCATAACATTGCAAATTTTTTTGCTTTAAAATACATCACATTTTGTAGATTTTAACGCGCTGATTTCCCTAAAAAATTTCATTTTTCGAAATATTCAAAATTCATCAAACTGTAATCAAATTTATATCTCGGTCATGACCACGTGCATTCGATAATTGGGGAAAAAATCTACAGTAAAACTTTACTTTGTCATTTGACAAGCAACACCATTATTAACGTTATTATCTTCGTTTTCGTTATTTTCGTGTAAAGATTGCATTTCTGTAAATTTGAACATCAATTTTCGTGTGGGAGTCAGGGTCAAAGGTTGTTGGGACGTTGCCGAGTGCCCGTTGTGGGCGACGGGATTAGGGAATCGATGGTTCGCCGGATGGTGATGGTTGGCGCCGTTCGGGAGGTGGATCCCTGCGGAAAAAAAATTACAAAAAAATTGTAAAAATTGAAGAAAAAAAAGAAAAAATAAAAAAAATTGAAAAAAAAGAAAAAATAAAAAAAATAAAAAAAAATAAAAAAATAAAAAAAATTGGAAAAATTGTGAAAATAAAAAAAGAAAAAAGAAAAAAAATCGAAACAAAAAAATTAAAAAAATTTAAAAATTGAAAAAAAATCTAAAAATTGAAAATGAATATCAAGAGTGAATATCATTTGTAAGAAATTTTGAAGAATTCCTTTAGAATTTAGTAAAATTTGTATGAATTTTTTTTTGTAAAATGTGTAAAAAATTTTTTGTATAATTTGTAAAGCAATTTTTGTAAAATTTGTGGAAAATTTTTGAAATTTGTAAATTTTTTTTTTAAATCTGTAAATTTTTTTTGTAAAATTTGCGAGTTTTCTAAATTTTGAGAACATCTTCCTGACATTTGTAATTTTTTTTGTTGTTGTAAAATTAAGAAGTTTGTAAATTTTTTTTGTGAAATTTGTAACAGTTTTTTGTGGAATTTCAAGAATATTCTGTAAAAATTTCGAAGAATTTTTAGAAAATGTTGTAAAATTTGTAAATTTTTTTTTAATTTGCAAAAGATTTTGTAGAATTTGTATGAATTTTTTTTGTAAAATTTGTATGAATGCTATTTGTAAAATGTGTAAAAAATTTTTTTGCATAATTTGTAAAGCAATTTTTGTAAAATTTGTGGAAAATTTTTGAAATTTGTAAATTTTTTTTGTAAAATTTGCGAGTTTTCTAAATTTTGAGAACATCTTCCTGACATTTGTAATTTTTTTTGTTGTTGTAAAATTAAGAAGTTTGTAAAATTTTTTTGTGAAATTTGTAACAGTTTCTTGTGAAATTTCTAGAAGATTCTGTAAAAATTTCGAAGAATTTTCAGAAAATGTTGTAAAATTTGTAAATTTTTTTTATAATTTGCAAAAGATTTTGTAGAATTTGTATGAATTTTTTTTGTAAAATTTTTATAAATTTCATTTGTAAGCTATGTAAAAAATTTTTTTGTATAATTTGTAAAGCAATTTTTGTAAAATTTGTGGAAAATTTTTGAAATTTGTAAATTTTTTTTGTTAAATCTGTAAAGTTTTTCTATAAAATTTGCGAGTTTTCTAAATTTTGTAAACATCTTCCTGACATTTGTAATTTTTTTTTGTAAAATTAAGAAGTTTGTAAAAGTTTTCTGTGAAATTTGTAATTTTCTCGTCAAATTTTTAAAATTTTTTTGTAAAATTTCTAATTCTTCTGTAAAATTTGTAAAAAAAAATGGGAAATGTTAAATTTTTTCGTAAAATTTGTAAAACTCACGCAACAAAAAAAAATTAAAAAATTGTGAAAATTAAAGAAAAAATAAAAAAAATTGAAAAAATTGTCAAGATTAAAAAAAAGAAAAAAGAAAAAAATGAAAAACAAAAAAGTTAAAAAACTGTAAAAAAATATAAAAATGAAAAAAATGGTAAAAATTGAAAAAAATCTAAAAATAGAAAATGAATATTAAGAGTGAATAACATTTGTAAGAAATTTTGAAGAATTCCTTTAAAATTTAGTAAAATTTGTATGAATTTTTTTTTGTAAAATGTGTAAAACATTTTTGAAATTTGTAAATTTTTTTTTTAAATCTGTAAAGTTTTTCTGTAAAATTTGCGAGTTTTCTAAATTTTGAGAACATCTTCCTGACATTTGTAATTTTTTTTGTTGTTGTAAAATTAATAAGTTTGTAAAATTTTTTTGTGAAATTTGTAACAGTTTTTTGTGGAATTTCAAGAATATTCTGTAAAAATTTCGAAGAATTTTTAGAAAATGTTGTAAAATTTGTAAATTTTTTTTTAATTTGCAAAAGATTTTGTAGAATTTGTATGAATTTTTTTTGTAAAATTTGTATGAATGCTATTTGTAAAATGTGTAAAAAATTTTTTTGCATAATTTGTAAAGCAATTTTTGTAAAATTTGTGGAAAATTTTTGAAATTTGTAATTTTTTTTTGTAAAATTTGCGAGTTTTCTAAATTTTGTGAACATCTTCCTGACATTTGTAATTTTTTTTTTGTTGTAAAATTAAGAAGTTTGTAAAATTTTTTTGTGAAATTTGTAACAGTTTTTTGTGGAATTTCAAGAATATTCTGTAAAAATTTCGAAGAATTTTTAGAAAATGTTGTAAAATTTGTAAATTTTTTTTTAATTTGCAAAAGATTTTGTAGAATTTGTATGAATTTTTTTTGTAAAATTTGTATGAATTTTATTTGTAAAATGTGTAAAAATTTTTTTTGCATAATTTGTAAAGCAATTTTTGTAAAATTTGTGGAAAATTTTTGAAATTTGTAATTTTTTTTTGTAAAATTTGCGAGTTTTCTAAATTTTGTGAACATCTTCCTGACATTTGTAATTTTTTTTTTGTTGTAAAATTAAGAAGTTTGTAAATTTTTTTTGTGAAATTTGTAACAGTTTCTTGTGGAATTTCTAGAAGATTATGTAAAAATTTCAAAGAATTTTTAGAAAATGTTGTAAAATTTGTAAATTTTTTTAATTTGCAAAAAGATTTTGTAGAATTTGTATGAATTTTTTTTGTAAAATTTGTATGAATTTTTTTTGTAAAATGTGTAAAAATTTTTTTTGCATAATTTGTAAAGCAATTTTTGTGGAAAATTTTTGAAATTTGTAAATTTTTTTTGTAAAATTTGCGAGTTTTCTAAATTTTGTGAACATCTTCCTGACATTTGTAATTTTTTTTTGTTGTAAAATTAAGAAGTTTGTAAATTTTTTTTGTGAAATTTGTAACAGTTTCTTGTGGAATTTCTAGAAGATTATGTAAAAATTTCAAAGAATTTTTAGAAAATGTTGTAAAATTTGTAAATTTTTTCAATTTGCAAAAAGATTTTGTAGAATTTGTATGAATTTTTTTTGTAAAATTTGTATGAATTTTTTTTGTAGAATGTGTAAAAATTTTTTGTATAATTTGTAAAGCAATTTTTGTAAAATTTGTGGAAAATTTTTGAAATTTGTAAATTTTTTTTTAAATCTGTAAAGTTTTTCTGTAAAATTTGCGAGTTTTCTAAATTTTGTAAACATCTTCCTGACATTTGTAATTTTTTTTTTGTTGTAAAATTAAGAAGTTTGTAAAAGTTTTCTGTGAAATTTGTAATTTTCTCGTCAAATTTTTAAAATTTTTTCGTAAAATTTGTAACACTCACGCAACAAAAAAAATTAAAAAAAATTGTAAAAATTGAAAAAAAAGAAAAAAATTAAAAAAATTGTGAAAATTAAAAAAATTGTGAAAATTAAAAAAATAGAAAACATAAAAAAATAGAAACAAAAAAAAATAAAAAACTGTAAAAAAATGTAAAAATGAAAAAAATTGTAAAAATTGAAAAAAAATCTAAAAATTGAAAAAGAAAAAAGTAAAAGTGAATAACATTTGTAAAGGTAAAAAAAAAATTTTCGTTAAAATGAAAAAATTCAAAAGTGAAAAAATTTGTATAGATAAAAAAAGATTATAATTTGGTAAAAAAATTTGTGAAAGTAGAATAATTCTAAGAGTAAAAATTTTTTGTAACAATGAAAAAACTGTAGAAGGAAAAAAATTTCAAAAAAACATAAAAAAGGAGAAAAACTGAAAAAAAGCACGGAAAACATGAAAAATCAACAGACAAAAATAAAAAGACGGTAAAACAAAAAAGAAAACAAACAAAAAACAGAAAAAACGGAAAAACCATAAAAAATCATGGATAACAAAAAAGATAAGATAAAAAACATTGAAAAAGACAAAAAAGAAAAAACGGAAAAACGAAAAAAGCTTACAAACATAAAAAACAATCTGAAAAACAAAAAGACGGAAAAAAACGAAAAAAGACAAACAAAACAACAGAGAAACCATGAAAACGTAAAAACAAACAGAAAAAACGAAAAAATCATGAAAACAGGGAAAAAAATTGGAAAAACAGGAAAATCAACAAACAAACAAAAAAGGAAAGAACCATGAAAAACATATGAAAAACAAACAGGAAAAAAACAAAAAAAATTAAAAAACAAAAAAAAAACGAGCAAAAATTAAAAAATGGAAAAAACAAAAAAGAAAACAGTCAAAAACTAAAAAATGGAAAAAACAAAAAAGAAAACAGGCAAAAATTAAAAAATGGAAAAAACAACAAAAAACATGAAGGACATATATATATATATATATATATATATATATATATAAATGTACAAAAAAAACAGAAAAAACAAAAAAAAAACGAAAAACAGCAAGAAGCGGAAAATCCATGAAAAAACACCAAAAAACGGAAAACCAAAAAAAACACAAACAGAAAAAACGAAAAAAACCATAAAAACATAAAAACCCCTTACATAAATAAACAAAAAATAAGAAAAAAATAAAAAAGCTAAAAAAACGAAAAACAAAAAATAAAAACAAATAATGAAACAAACAAAAAATAGAATAAATGGAGAAAACCATAAAAACATAGAAAAACCCATACATAAAGAAACAAAAAAAATTTAAAAAGCAAATAAACTAAGAAACGAAAAACATAAACAAAAAAGGGAACAAAAAAAAGAATGAATGGAAAAAAACCATAAAAACATACAAAAGCGAAAAAAACATATAAAAAACAGAAAAAACAAACAGACGAAACAAAAAATCGAAAAAACAACGAAAAACACAAAAAACAAAATAAACACAAACAGAAAAAAAACGGAAAAAACCATAAAAACCTGAAAAACCCATACATAAATAAACAAAAAGGCTAAAAAAACGAAAAAGAAAAACAAAAAACAAATAATGAAACAAGCAAAAAAAAGACTAAATGGAAAAAACCATAAAAACATAAAAAACCCCATACATGAAAAAACAAAAAAAAATTTAAAAAGCAAATAAACTAAGAAACGAAAAACATAAACAAAAAAGGGAACAAAAAAAAGAATGAATGGAAAAAAACCACAAAAACATACAAAACTGAAAAAAACGTATAAAAACAGAAAAAACAAACAGACGAAACAAAAATCGAAAAAACAACGAAAAACACAAAGAAAAAAATAAACACGAACAGAAAAAACGGAAAAAACCATAAAAACATGGAAAACCCATACATAAATGAACAAAAAGGCTAAAAAAAAGGAAAAAAACGAAAAACAAATAATGAAACAAGCAAAAAATAGAATAAATGGAAGAAACCATAAAAACATAAAACCATACATGAAGAAACAAAAAAAAATTTTCAAAAACAAATAAACTAAGAAACGAAAAACATAAACAAAAAACAAAAAAGGGAACAAAAAAAAGAATAAACGGAAAAAACCATAAAAATATATATATAAAAACTGAAAAAAACATATAAAAACAGAAAAAACAAACAGACGAAACAAAAAATCGAAAAAACAACGAAAAACACAAAAAACAAAATAAACACAAACAGAAAAAAACGGAAAAAACCATAAAAACCTGAAAAACCCATACATAAATAAACAAAAAGGCTAAAAAAACGAAAAAGAAAAACAAAAAACAAATAATGAAACAAGCAAAAAAAAGACTAAATGGAAAAAACCATAAAAACATAAAAAACCCCATACATGAAAAAACAAAAAAAAATTTAAAAAGCAAATAAACTAAGAAACGAAAAACATAAACAAAAAAGGGAACAAAAAAAAGAATGAATGGAAAAAAACCACAAAAACATACAAAACTGAAAAAAACGTATAAAAACAGAAAAAACAAACAGACGAAACAAAAAATCGAAAAAACAACGAAAAACACAAAGAAAAAAATAAACACGAACAGAAAAAACGGAAAAAACCATAAAAACATGGAAAACCCATACATAAATGAACAAAAAGGCTAAAAAAAAGGAAAAAAAACGAAAAACAAATAATGAAACAAGCAAAAAATAGAATAAATGGAAGAAACCATAAAAACATAAAACCATACATGAAGAAACAAAAAAAAATTTTCAAAAACAAATAAACTAAGAAACGAAAAACATAAACAAAAAACAAAAAAGGGAACAAAAAAAAGAATAAACGGAAAAAACCATAAAAATATATATATAAAAACTGAAAAAAACATATAAAAACAGAAAAAACAAACAGACGAAACAAAAAATCGAAAAAACAACGAAAAACACAAAAAACAAAATAAACACAAACAGAAAAAAACGGAAAAAACCATAAAAACCTGAAAAACCCATACATAAATAAACAGAAAGGCTAAAAAAACGAAAAACAAAAACAAAAAACAAATAATGAAACAAGCAAAAAAAAGACTAAATGGAAAAAAACCATAAAAATATAAAAAAAACTCATACATAAAGAAACAAAAAAAATTTTAAAAAACAAATGAACTAAAAAAACAAAAACATAAACAAAAAACAAAAAAGGGAACAAAAAAACAAAATAAATGAAAAAAATCATAAAAACATACAAAACCGAAAAAAACATATAAAAAACAGAAAAAACAAACAGACGAAACAAAAAATCGAAAAAACAACGAAAAACACAAAAAAAAGAAAAGAAATCAAACAAAAAATACAACATTAACCAAAGACTAGGAGCTTACTAGGCCTGGAAGCTCCCAAGGAAGTGGCACAGGTCATGCCGTTGGCGCCAATTTTCCAATTTTGATGATTATCGAAAACGTCGTGATAAGAATGGGGTCGACGCGGTTGTCGGCTCCTTTGACCTTGGGGATAATTAGATAATCATTACTGATAATCAATCCATTGTCACTAATAATAATTAATTGAATAATTAATCAAATAATAAAAGTAATTAACTAAAAAATAGTCATTCAATAATTAATTAATAATCACTAGTCAAACAATTATCATTAATGGACTAATAATCACTAATTTACTAAACATCATCAACTAACTAATGATCAATAGTAAAGAATGAATAAACTAACACCTAATACCATTAAAGGCACTAATGATCACTAACTAACTAATAATAATCAATTTACTTATGATCAGTAACTCAAAAATAATGAACTGATGGTAACTAACAAAAACTAATCAACTAATAATCATCAATTATATATATTAATCACTGATTAAATAGACAAGCTATTAAAAAAATCAACTAATAATAACTTATAAGCATCTTCTATCAAATGATGAACAATAAGCTAATAATCACTATTAGGAAAAACAGCTAATAGTTACTGAAAATCACTAATTAAGTAATAATCATTAATTTTGATGGGAAAAAATCAATCAATAGTCATCCACTAATCAATAATCAGAAATTAACTAATTATTAATATTAAAGACACTAATAATCACTAATTAAGTAATGGTCAACAGTTAACTAATCAACAGTAACAGAAAGTGATCAACTAATAATCACTCACTATGAACAAATAATTAACAAGTAAATACTAATCAGTAATAAAACTAAGATCAATTAATGAACTAATGACCTAATAGAAAATTAACTCGGCTCCCATTATTTAATCCGGCAATTAACGACGAGTGTACATTATGACAGCAGAAATTTGACGGAAATCATCTATTAGTAACTTATTAATGATTACTAATTACCTCATAATCACTAATTAACTAGTAATCATGAACTAAGTGATGATCAATAGTAGAGAATGAATGAACGAACATCTAATATTCATTAAATGAACTAATGATCACTAATTGGCTAATAATCAGTAACTCAAAAATAATGAACTGATAGTAACTAACAAAAATTAATCAACTAATAATCATCAATTATATATTCATCACCGATTAAAAAAAGACGAGCAATCAAAAAAATCAACTAATAGTATCTAGTATGAAAATAGTACAAAAACGGCTAATAGTTACTGAAAATTACTAATTAAGTAATAATCATTCATTATTGGATTGAAAAAATCATCTAGTAGTAACCAATTAATGATTACTAATCATCCCATAATCACTAATTAACTAAAACTAACTAATGATCAATAGCAGAGAATGAATAAAGAAACCCCTAATATTCATCAAATGAACTAATGATCACTAATTAACTAATGATAATTAGTTTACTAATGATAATTAATTCACTAATGATCAGTAACTCAAAAATAATCAACTAATAATCATCAATTATATAATAATCGAAAAATGACGAGTTGTCCAAGAATCAACTAATAGTATTTGACAATCACCTTCTAGCTAATGATCAACAATAAGCTAATAATCACAAATAGAAAAATAAAAACAGCTAATAGTTACTGAAAATTACTAATCAAGTAATAATCATTAATTATAATAGAGAAAAATCAATTGAACAGTAATAGAAAAAAGTCAACTAATAATCACTCACCAACTAATAATCGACAAGTAAATATTGATCAGTAATAAAAAGATAATCAACTAATAAACTAATAGCAAATCACCTCAGCTCCCATTATTTAATCCGGAAATCAAGGGCGTGTGTACAGTATGATTGCAGGAATAAGATGGAAAAAAACATCTAGTAGTAACCAATTAATGATTACTAATCATCTCATAATCACTAATTGACTAATAATAATCAACTAACTAATGATCAATAGTAGAGAATGAATAAACGAACACCTAATATCCATAAAATGAATTAACGATCACTAATTAATTAACTAATGATAATTAATTTACTAATGATAAACTAATCAAAACTAAAAAACAGTTAATAGTTACTGAAAATTGGTACTAAACAAGTAATAATGATGAATTAAAATAGAGAAAAAAAATTGAGCAGTAATAGACAAAAGGTCAACTAATAATCACTCACCAACTAATAATCGACAAGTAAATATTGATCAGTAATCAAAAGATAATCAATTAATGAACTAATGAACTAATAGACGATTACCTCGCCTCCTATTATTCAACCCGGTAATTAAAGGCCCGTGTATAGTATGACTGTAAGAATTGGACGCGTGATTATTAGTAAAATGGGGAAAGTGTGCGTTAATAGTCGTCGAAGCGTTACTAATAGACGACAAGGAAAA